>CM033716.1:63926035-64107638 GCA_019671005.1 Hibiscus mutabilis
TGAGGCTTCAGAATGAAGTTACCCTTTGGAGAAGCAACGTAGCTTGAGATATCCCTTCCTTGATTTTTTGGCTTCTTGAAAGGCCATTGAGACTTGCCATCATTCCTTGGCCTCTTGTCTTTCTTAGAAAAGCTCTCTTTTCTTTTATCAGCTGCTTTCATCCTAGACTCAGTAGCAATTACTCGGTTCACCAAGTCTTGAAAATTAGTTATTCCAAGAGCCGTAAACATCGGGCTCAACTCATTGTTCAGTCCTTCTATGAACATTCTGCATTTATCCTCATCCTTCTAAATATATTCAGACCCATACTTGCAACATTTGTAGAAATCACTGACATATTTTTCTATGGGTCTTCCACCTTGCTTCAAATGCAAGAAACATCTTCTTCTTTCCCCTAGGTATTGTTCGCTCACGTACTTCTTTCGAAATTCTTTTAGGAAGAATTCCCAAGTGACAGAGTCTTCAGGGGCGGTGAGGATTGTAGTTTCCCACCAATTCAAGGCTTCATCAGCAAGTAAAGCCACCGCACACTCCAATTTATGTTCATCAGAACACTGAAGTTGTTTGGTTAGAATTCTAATGGTAGTTTCCAACCAGTATTATGCTACTTCTGAGTTCTCTTTATCAAATCTTGCGAATGTATAGGCTCGATGTTGAGCCAATTTATCAATCGGGCCCTAGATTGATTTCCTATGGGTGCAGGAGGATCATTTCGCTTCAGGTTAGTAGCAAGTTGATTGAACATCTCAGTCATACTGAGAAGGCATTCTTTTTTAATTTGATTAACTTGTGGAGCTTCAGGCTGTGGTTCTGCAGCCTTTTGAGGGTCTACCTGTTCCTGACCCAATCTGACACTCCCTCCTTCATTGGAGGAGCCAACTGGGCTGTCTCTATCCCGAGCCAGATGTGTCTCAGACATCTAAAATTAGCATTTAAGAAAGATTCAATCAAACAAGGTCACATGCACAATTTAGTTCAACTCCTAGGTGGCACTTAAACAATAGACGACACAACTTAAACTGGTTTAGTCCTAGGATCGACTAAACCTTAGCTCTGATTACCAAATTGTAATACCCAACCCCCAGGCCTAGAAGATAGTATTGATCTAAGAAGAATCAAACAACAAAAGGACTCATGATAAGGCCTCTAGAGAACACATTTGAATAGAGGATCAAAGAAGCATCAAGGCATCACATTTCAATCATCAGAATTCAAGATAAGAAACATATGATGTTACTAAAATTTTACACTTAACAAGAATGTGAATAACAAGTATAGTAATCATTTTAGGTTATGATATTCGATTAAGAACCGATATGTGCATGGCATATGAAATTAAGGATTATAAAGTTATTTAGAAGCAATATAGATTCAAGATTTTTTTAACAATGTGATTTAACCGAGTCTCTACAAGAACAAAAGTGACTTCCAATTTGTAATTGTTGACAAGCTAAACTTTCCATGCTCAAATTAATTTTTAACTCAATAGGTATTCACATGTTTTAATCACACACAACCATTACAACCCTATATCAACATCTTTCATTCGGTAGAATAAGTTTATGATATCACCTAAGTCATTCAAATATAGCAACCAAGCCAAATCAAGCGAAAACTATCACTAAGAAGCACAATAAGCCAAACACATAGATGTATATATACATATATATTTACAAGCCCTTAATAAGATACTAGTTACAACCCCTTATAAATAGACAAGTATTATAGCCTAACACCCCAAACTAGTGCCACATTATAGGAGTTAACTTAACAAACAAAACATACTTTTGGTGCCTTTGGGGACCTTGCAAAAATCCTCCCTAAGCTTGATCAACAATCAGTTTCTCCTGTACAATCATCAGGGTGAGTAATTAGATTGCTAGCCTCGAAATTTAATCAACAATAAGGTAAATACATGCTCTCAACATTTCTTAGCAAGAAGCTTATTTTAAGCATATTTATAACATGGCATTAACAAGATTTTGAGAAGACTTCATCATCAAGCAATCAGAAATTTGTATAATCTAGCTATATCTAGTCAGAGTCTCAAAGAACAAGAACAATCAGAACACTATCAGGCAATAGTAAAATATGCTATTGAAACGTGTAATCCTTTCAATCAAATAGTATCAGGCAATGGTAACTTGTACCATTGAAGTATATAATCAATTCGATCGAGTACTATCAGGCAATGGTAATCAGTACCATTAAAGTATATAATCAATTTATTTAAGCATTACCAGCAAATGATAATCAATACCATTGGAACACATAATCCATTCGACCAATCCTTTCCTGTAACACCCCAAATCCTAGCTTAGAAGTATTGGAACCAAATTGTATAAAATTGATAGCTTAATTGAATCCAGAATTAAGCTAAATTGAATAGTTAAGGGCCTAATTGAAAGAATGAATGAATTAAGTGACCAATTTAAAAGTGACTACATTGAATTAAAGGAGAAAGATGGGGAATGCATGCTAAATTTATCATTTCCCCTAATTCCCTTGATTAAGTTAATATTAAGGATTAATTAAGGGGCATTTTAGACAATGCACAAATCCAATAACAAGGATTTGTTGTTGTCATCTTCTCCATTATCCTTGTTTGGCCGGAAAAAAAGAAGAGAGAAAATAGAGAGAAAGAAGCTTAGTAAAATCAACCATTGAAGAGAAAAATCAAGCTTGCATGTGTAGGAATTTTTCATTGAAATTAAGCTAGAAACAAAGTAAGTATAATTCTTCTTGTGTTCAATTGATTAGGCAAATATATTGTTGAATTGGACTGATTTTGATGATTTTAGATGAAATTAGACATTGAATATGTTGTTAGATGATTGAATGATTGTAGAATTATACAAATTTGAAGAATGAACATTAGGTACAAAGCTGAAATCATGTGTTTATGCTAGTGTAATAAACTAGGTTGCTGGAAAATTTTATTGTGATATTGAAGTGGGAATTGAATGATTAGAACTTAAAATTGAGCTATGGAATTAATGAATTGATGATGATCATGAATAGGTAATGTTTAGAAGGTGTTAAACAAATTGAATTGTTAGCAAACAATGCTGGAAATGGAAGATAAAAGCATGAACATACTTATGTAACATAGAAACTGTTTTGTGGAATTGAAATTGAGTAAACATGCAAGATTAGGCTTTATAATCAACCTACTCTGTTTTGGAAGGTTTGAATAATGAATTAACATGGACTTAACATGTTTAGGATATCATATGAAATGGATTATAGGGCCAAGACATTGGTTAAAATGAATTAAAGGCATTAAAATGTGATTAGATGCAATCTGCCCAGAATTGCTCTGTTCTGGGCAGTCACTTTGAAAATTCACCAAAACTTGTATAGATTGAATTCATGGCTGAAATTTTAATGAAATGATCCTTAGAATGTCTATTTTTATTAGGTGAAAACAGAACTGAAAACTGGGTCCTATTCTGGAAACTGTAAATAGGAATTGCTGGACAGTGCAAACTGTCCAGGCAGTGTAAATGCCCTGTCTTTGAACAATAAACTGTATTAATTGGATAAGAACTAAAAAGCAAGTATTAAATGGTCTTATAGGAAATTTTGTTAGCTTTCCAACGGTGTATAGAAATCGAAATTCCGACGTACGGATTAAAAGATATGTCCATTTAAAGGGACAGTGTGCAAACTGCCAGGCAGCAGTGTCCTGGGCAGTTTGGGACTGTTTTTGCACCCAAATGCAAACTGTTTCTAAAACAGTTTTGGGACATTGTAATCTGTCCAATTATTTATTAAAATGAAGTAATAACAATGTGGAGATAAATTGGCAAGAAATGCTTAAAAGGAAGCATAAACACAGTAGCTAAATGTTAGGTACATTGTGATAACATTGCTACTATGATTGTATGATATTGTGCTTGTATTGATGAAATGTGTATGTGTTATGCTTGCTAGACCAAGGGCATCAAATTGAGGAAGAAGAGGATAGGAGTGGACATCCCAAAGCTCGAGGCAAAGGGATTTGGATCCAAGATAATTGAATTGCTAGGAGTATTGTGAGTGTAACTAACCTTAGGGTTGGGACTTAGGTCCTAACCAACCGTGTTATTGCTTAAATGAAATGTCAATGCCATGTAACATGACTTAAAGTATATTTGGCTAATTAAGGGAAGAATGAAATGTATGACAACTTGATTGATGCCATGATCTTTGTGTTTACTTGGGTGTTAAGCAAATGTAATCAAATGCTTGTCATGTGCATTGCTTATGCCTAAGGTATAAAATGGCATGCTTGCTTGGAGAATAAGGTACGCACAATGCATACATATGCTTGTGTTTGTGAATGTTATGCATGGCTGATTGAAATGAATTTAACAAAGATACTACTTTGTATTCATGCTATTCAAATGGCATGGATAGTTTGTATTGGGAGTTAAGACTCCATAAGCCTAAGGGCTTCGCCTTTGAATGGCATATTGTTGAACTGAGTAAAGAATTGTACAAAGCTTAAATGAAATGGATAATCAACAACCTTGGTAGCTAGTTTGATAGATAGGAGGGCATGCCTTAGAATCTTGAGCTCATATTGGTACTACGGTGCATATTGGCACTACGATACATATTGGTACGGCAGTACATATTGGCACTACGGGGCACTACGGTGCATATTGGCACGACGGGGCACTACGGTGCATATTGGCACTTCGGTGCATATTGGTAAGATTTGATTATGTAGTAAGCTACTTACCAAGGATGTTGAAAGATGACTTAATAATTCAAATGATCATTGCTTGTATTGTAAGAAACTTGTATGAACTTCCTTGCTTTGAAAGTAGACACATGAATGGATGTATAACTAGTTACTTATCAAGAAAGAAATGTATAGATGATGGCTTTTTGTATGAATGCCTAATTAGTGATTAGAGTTTTTTATTTCTTGTCTTCTAAGCAAGGTGTTCGAATGATATGCTATGATTACATGATGGATGTTGCTATGATTGAATGGATGATATGTGAAACTTGCCTATGTTTTCCTCCTTGCAATTCGAATGGTACATGACTTAGGATAATGGTCTTGATTCTTTGAAATACATGAAAACTTATACTTATATGCATGGAAATTGACTAGATTTAGTGTTACCTCACTAAGTACATAACTTGTACTTACCACTCTACTCTTCATTCTTCCCATAACAGATTAAAGAATACTTCAAGAGGATATCTTGGGTTTGAAGCAACACTTGAGCCAAGCTTGAAAGTATGAATTCATACTCTTTGTATACTCCTAGTTTGGTGGCACTAGATTATGTAATAGGTAGCCTTAATCATGCATTTGAATATGTGTTTAAGACTAGTTTATGTAATGTTTTGATGGACCTAACATGTAATCTATTTGGATGATTTAAACTATGTTTGAACAATAATGACATATATATATGAAGTAGATGCTGCGCAATTTGTGATGGAAATTCAATGTTGTTGAATCTTGTTTAATTTGAATGTTAGACCAATGTGTATGTTCATGCATTTGTTCCTATGTTTGTTAGCATGATTCGGCTATATCAAGATTAAGGCCAAGGTATGTTCAATCATGCATTAACAATGTATTATCTAAGGATGTCATGAAATGTTATGTCTTGATTGAAAAAGGAAACAAATGAAATATGATTAGGAATAATCATAGGGTTCGAATATGATGAATGAAGATGTAATAAGATGTAAGTTGAATGCTTGGTAATGATCATGATAATTGGTTGATTAAGTAGTTTCTTGAGATGTAAGTAAGCTAGTTAAGACATGTTTAGTGATCACCTAGTGTATTTCGAATAAGGTTCTTAGAATTGTAATAGGGATGAAAGTTATAATATGTATGATAGTAGTTTAAAGTGAAGTATGCCACACTTGTGTGTTTTGTTTGAATGTTGTACGTGATTTGAATGAAATAGAAATATGATAATGGTAACTTAAGTTATAAGCATGAAATGAAACAAAATGGTACCTAAATTTGTATGCTATGTATGTTGGTTTGCTTAATAAGTATTGTATGACTTCTATTGTTTGTATTGAAAGGTTTAGAGTTTGTTACTTGCACATCAAGGCAAGTATTCTGAGGTTACTTGTTCGACAAGTAACCTATCTTTGCTTTGCTTCCGCTTTGGTAACGCTCCCGAACCGGGTTACGACTAACCCGGGGATAGGGTGTTACATTTCCAGACAATGGTATTATATGCCATTGAAACATACATAAAATCTATTTAGTTATTCGCTCCATATTTTCCTTAACTCGTCGAGTACATAGCCATATACATGAGATTTTACATTAAACATTATAAGAAACCAGTTCATGTTTTAATTCAAAAAGGGCACAAGCGAATATTCCTACTTACCTTGGCCATTATCACCTTACCAAACAATAGCAACTCCAAGCAATTATAGGCAGATTATACCTTGCCATACAACCAAGTAACATAAAAAGAATTCAACAATCTATGCTTACTTAAACATAGTTATACTCACAATTATGTCGAGCTACTCTTGATCTTGAGTCACTATTTCTTTTTGTCTTTCTTCCCCTTGATCAATCCTCTTTTGGTTTAATATAGCAAAAATTTAACAATGCATTAGAAAACCATCCTTCATCCTTTGATGTTTACAACTTTCATAAAACACATGCTCATCAAGCATTAGAACCATTTTATAATTACTTACTTCATTTACTTATTTATCAATGGCATATTCAAACAAGCCTTTAAGCTTGAGTCATTCTAATGTTTACAATTAATCATTCAACCATAACTTCTAATTCCCTAATTAAACAATGTCGATCATAACTCATTAATTATACAAAATAGTCCCTCTTTAACAAGTACCATTCGAAACTATCCCCTACAATACATTACTCATCTATTCCTTAAACAACCTTCCTAGCCAAAACATGTGATTATCAACTTTTTATTAAACCATTTATCCAATGATATCCCACAATTCAGTTTTCTCTTTAGCCTTAAACTACACTTCAACAAGTTAATTCCCCTTAAACTGTCCTAAGTATACTGCCCGAAATAGGGCAGTTTTAGACCTATTTTAAAAACCTCACAAACAGCCCCTATTACTCTCCAAGCTCTTCCATCATTTCACTACTACTTCATCTATGGTTCAACAATACAATTGTATCCCAATGTATCAATTTAATAGTTCAAATCAGATTAAACGATCATCATGATCGAAACAGTTGTGTAAACTCGGTTCAAACAGTTTTCTTCAATTACCAACAATTGGTATAATTCGACTAGTAAACTTAACATGGAACTTCAGCAAGTACACACTCATGGCTATGTTCTCAATCTCTCAAGATTAACCCATAAACTATCAATTTGAGCTTCAAATTCACTTCAAACCCAAGTCTATTTCTACAATGCATCAATGGAATTCTGTATCAACACATTCACTATCTAACATGCAAAGATCAATCTAGCATTTCACTAAAATTCTTATGTTTTGAAACTAAGGAGATTTCATGAAAGGAAACTTACATGCTTAATACATAGTTCTAAATCAAACACTAGTATCGTCCAATTCCTTAACAAGCTTGTGCCATGGTGAATTTCTCTCAAACAATGGGAGTAAACAAAGGATTAAGATGATTGTTCTCTTTCCAATCCAACTTATACCCCTCCCTTAGTTCCTTCATCATATAGCACATGGACAAGTCCTTTATTTGTTTAAAAATTAGCATGCAATTCATTTCCTTTATTAGCATTTCGGTTAAGTCATTAAGAACTAGCCACTCAAGTTTGAAATCTTAGATTTTGGTCCTAAGCATAACTAAAAACTTAAATCTTCATTTTAAGCACTAATGTAATCACTCAAGGTTTTAAGGCATCACCTTAATAACCGAAATTTGGGGTGTTACAATACAAGCCCTTAAATTAAGTTCATACTCCTTAAGATTGGAATCCTGATGGTGCGTTCAATGTTGTAACACTAAGATGGTTACGATTGTGGCCGAGATGACCATGTTTAGTGTTGAGCCGCTCATGGGAGTGATTCTAGGGGCGAGGTTGTCCCTGATTTTTGAGATGCGAGTTAGTTGAATGATGTCAGAGTCGAGGAGATGTCCTCCTCCCACCACCTGAATGGTGTCTTCAGTGCATTTTAAAGACGCTCTGAAGCCTTTAGATACGTTATGATATTTTGTGGCAAGAAATCTTCATCATTATACGTGAATAACGTTTGTGAATCGAGTATGGATAACTCGCTCTTGAAGTCGACCAGTGGATGTACGTTAGTTGGAGGACCCTTTGTTCGCTTAAAAGGAGTCTTGTTGATACTTGGGAAGTATCATCGCCCTTCTCAGAGGTATTTCTCAGAGATAGTGGATTTAGGATCCACTAGTTTGTTAGAGTGTGATCGAAGTTAGACATTCTACGTGTTTACTAGAGCTACCTTCTTGAGAATTATTGTACGTTGGAAATTGCTTTGGTTAATCAAGCATGATGCTAACCAGTAATGTCGAGAGTGGGCTAGAGGCTCTGAAACCTCAAGGGAACTCAACCTTTGGTAATGGGATTGTTTAGATTGTTGCCCTTCTACCGTAATTTTTCTTGGTGGCCATTTTGAGAATGATGTAACGGGGTTGTAAGGCATGTTTGACCATTCGGTTGATGCCAGCGTGTATAGTTCGAGGCTCAAGAGCTTTCGTTCTGTCAGAGAGTTGTTTATGCTTATTGGAGGAGTCTTCACGACTTCCTCCCTGTCAAGAACATGAGTGGATGTTGAGGTAAGACCGAGTTGGACGTCAGTTCCTATCGCCGTTGTCAGAGGACACCGACCCAGTTGAGAAAGTTAGAGATTCAGTTGCCAAAGTGAAACTTGAACGTGGTTACTTTTGTCTGAGTGTTTCACCTAAGGAAGAACCGGGCTTGTTCGTTAGTAAGAGTTGATTCGTTGAAGTGATGCTTAAACCATCGATAGTTGCCATGTGATAGTTAAAGACCGTTACATGTCTCCTAAGGTGGATGACTCGTTTGATCGATTGTGAAGTACTCATGCATTTTTATGGGATTATTTTGATAATAAGATGGTCGTGGTTAAAGTGTTAAAGGCTTATAGTTTTGAAATGAATTTTGGAATGAGAATTTCTCTATTTAGGACGTGTTGTGGAAACGTTTGATGTCTACAGTGATGTTTGAGGTGTTTTAACGATGATAAGGTGGGGGCCACCATATTTTCTCTTGAATATAAGTTTGATGCTTTGTGTGACATGTGTGAATGTATAAGAATATGGAAATATGAGCATTGATGAGATAATGACCTTGTGAATGGGAAATGTTAGTCACTGTGTAATCAGTTAAGGTAGCAAGGGTTTGAGACATCATAAATGATTTTGATTTTTATCACAGTTTCCTTGGAAGGAACCAAGGGACATTGGTGGAGATTCGAGCTGCGTGAGACCGTTTTGTTGTGACAGTGGTGTTGACCCGATTAATATCAGGTATGATTTCACGATCTTTGAGGATAATTTGTTCAGGGCTGTATATTTTGTGTAATAAGAAGGAATGGTGTGCCTACCCCAACAATGTGAAGTTTTGGGTACTTGATCTTTAAGGAATTTGAGGTTTGGACAACGAAGTAAGTCAAAGTAATTAAGAGCTGTTGATTGTGTGTGGTTGATCACCACCTAAGTAAAGTGAACTTGTTAAGTGATGATCATGTGAAGGAGTACTAATACTAGCTCCATGCGGTACCAGTACTCGATTCATCTAGTGCCGGTGCTGATCGGTTAGTACTAGTACCCGTGTGTTTTATTGGTTAAGCTCCGAGTTAAGGATCGCGTAACTTTTGAAGCCGCGAGAAGTACCATCGGATTATAATTATGAGGATATAGTGTTTTGATTGAATTTGGGTCCTAATGGACTTTGAGATTTATTGTGGGAACGATAGAGAAAGATATATCAAGACAAGAGATTCTTCTTACATAGTACAATGGTTAGTACATGGTGAATTCTGAGAACTATAGTTTGTACCTGCTTTTGCCGCATGTTTTGAAGATAGTGTGGAGTCATGTGTTCAAGATAATGATAATTGTTTGACTTTCCATCAGTTGGAAGTCTAACATTGAGTTCTTCAGAGTTGTTGTGATGCTATGATGTTCATTTGTGGGAAAAATTTAGATGGATGGCCTTGAATCTTGTAAAGGCTTGTGAGTGCACAGTTTTGTTGGGATTATGTTGATGTAATGATAAGTCCATAGTGGGCATCGTTTGATATTTTCGGCAAGTTGAGATCCATATAGAAAGTCTGCTTAGTTTGTTTGCAGGTGTCGTTGTCTGACACTACAATGGTACATGTTACCTTTTGACACGAGATTCAAGGTTTGTGATGGAACCTTATCCCTTGGTGGGATTGCATATGATGACATATTTGAGTGATCGAGTTGCGCTATAGTTGGGTGTGTAAGACTCATGCGCAAACCGAGTTACGAAAGCTGCTTTAGTTGTTGATATGAGTTATCAGGCCGAGTTTAAGGTAAATGCTTGAGGTGAGTCGAGACACTGTTCTTTTTCAGAAGTCTTGCACCGGGCAAGAAATCATATAGATATGGGATTCCATTAGAGTTATAGTCTTTTTTAGGGAGTCACCATGGGAGAAATCGTCTCGTTTTGGATGAAACGATTGTTTATCCTTCTGACATTTTTATATCATACGAAGTTGTGGAAAGATTTTTTCGTGCATCAATCTTTTGGGTTCTACAACATAAATTAAGTTTCTTTGATGATGTATTCGTGTGACATTTTGTCAAGGTACCGTTGGGTTTTTTTTGCTGTCCGTTATGTACCGAGCGAGGATGTATTTCTTCTAAGGGAAAAATCAGTTGAGATTATGTTGTACTGTTAGAAGACAAGGGTTACATTGATAAGTTTTGAGATCAGAGTAGTGCAGCAGGAAATATTGGAGATATTGGAAAAGTTATTAAAGTTTCAATTTTCCCTTTAATTAATGTGTACAAATTTCGAGGATGAATTTTTCTTTAAGAATATGAGAGATGTAACGACCCAAAGTTTGGGTTAATATATTGGGTCTCAGATCCAGGTTTTGAACCTTTTAATTTGGTGGTTTAATTATAACGATATTTAAGTTGAAGCCCGATTTAAAGAAATTAAGGACTTAAATGAATAAGGAATTTAAAGTTGGGAGCCTAAGTGGGAACAAGGGGGAAGATAAATGTTAGATAATTAGTTTACCCATTTTTCTTGGGAAGAGTGTTATTTGAATTAAAGGTGGATGAAAAGTGGGAAAAAAAATAAAGAGGGGAAATATTTTGAAGAGAGAGAAAATTAAGAGAAAATGTAAAAGGAGAGTTTAAAACCCTAATTTGTTGCTGATCGATCGTCCGTTTTAGACACCTTCAGTACCATCGCATTCATTTTGTCGAGATGAGTCGGCTGGTGGTCTCGGAATTGTCATTAGAGTTGTCGTTGGAGGGGTGAAGAAAAAGAAGGTTCGAGTTTTACAAGTTAGCCATGTTTGAGTGCTCAAAATCGAAAACGGAGGTCACCATTGGATTCCCCAATCAAAAATATGTCGGACTGAAGCTGGTCGTCGCACGCGCTGCACTCTCTGGGGACTGAGAGTGGGTGTTGTTCAGCAGTTGGAGTGCACCATGCTCCCTTGCACATGCGTACACAGGATCACTGCTCGCGGGTGCACTATAACTTTTGTGTACCTATGCTGCAATGGATCACCTGGACTGATGACTAGCTGGGTTGACTGTTGACTTTGACCAGAGGCATTGACTTTGACCGAGCGTTGACTTTTTTTGAGGGATCCTACCCAGGGATTTCTCGACATTTTGAATCCACTGGCGTAGACTGTTTCACCAAATTCAAACCCGATAAGCTAATTTTCACATTTGAACTTTCGAATTTATTAAAGTATGTTATTAAGTAATACTTATGCTATTAATTGGTATACAAGGACTATTCGGGATTGGATATCAGCTCAATTGGATTATTTAAGAAGCTCAGATGAGGATTTTAGCGATATGGGCTTAAGGTTAGTACACCTTGAACTCCTATTGCTTCATGAGCATTATTAGTGTGACTGCTTTGTGTGTTAGTATCTGCAAAATAGGTAGATAATTAATAAGCATGATTTGAGACCGTTATTTTGAGGCTCGATATTTATGAGATGCATGATGAGGTTTAGATATGTAACCCCCTCGACCCAGCCTAGTCGTAAGACCGAACCGAGCGAGCTACATTAGGTTTGTTGAAACAAATTGTAAAGAAATAACTTAAATTTACGTATTTTTTTCTTTATCTTATCTAGATACAATATCATAACCTATAGTGAGTGATTAGGCAGCGGGTGATAACTCAACTCAATCGGGCATCGAATCGACATTTAATTGCACTCAATTGCAATTTAGGGACCAAATTGCAATTCTGGAATATTATAGGGACTTATACCATTTTGAGTTTACCAATCTTTAATTAGTCAGATTACATGCTTGCTCGCCAAATTTCAACTCAAAACAACAATCCAAACTCATACAATTGAATTTACAAATATCAGAGATCAAAATATAATGTTTCAAAACATTTCTAAGTTTTGCAGTAACATCCTTACTGAAGGTTTCGAAACCTTTGGCAAAGGTTTCGAAACTTTTTCTAGTAACCAAAGTTGCCCTCAAGGTTTTGAAACCTTGGCCCTGTTTTCGAAACCATCTTCAACAGGTTTCGAAACCTGTTCATAAGGTTTCAAAACTTACCTACAGATTTGCAGAAATTGCATACTCGAAACACTTTAGAACCACATTAAACATATCCATATTAGCCCTAAATACTCTAATATTCATCTCAATTAATATTCACACCTGAAACATGCTTCCAAAGACATACGTAACAATTCACATACCAATTCAAACTCGATATCATCATCTAGATGCATGCTTCCTAAAATCAATCAACTAAAAGTCTAAAAGCATAAATCAAGCTTAAACCAAACTTCAAAGGCCATTTACAAGTTCAAATAGGCAACACAAACTTGTGCCAAAATAGGGAGTTTCATAACACACACTCCCAAACCAAATAGGTACCCTCCCATTGACAATTATTACTATTGAACTAGTTTAAAACCATACTTGAGCGTAATATAGCGTATCTTCGAATCTCCTCTCGCTTTCCAGCTGCCTCAACGAGTTATTTCTCTGCATTGTTAAGAAAAGATAGCGTAAGCAATAAAGCTTAGTGAGGTTTGCTCAATTGAAAACCAACAACAATGCATTTCAAACCGATTCTCAAGTATCTCTCAAACATCATGCTCAAATCTTCTCATGCTTGAAATCTCTTTTCAAAGCAATTACAAATCTTCCTTTCAACATGTACCATAAATCTCATGCATTAACCTTAATACGAATCTTATTTAAAACTTCTCAAGCATGCTCATCACCTAGCATAGCTAAAGCACAACCTCATGTATAAATCACATTATACAAATCATTTTAAAAACCATGATACATGTTCATCTCATATATTGGCATAACAAGTGACTTGGATGGCACTACCCCTATCTATTCAAGTATGGATATACAAATTCCTTTATGACACTACCCCCATCAAGTCTCATGGTGAAACTACCCTCACCATAATCTCACTTCAGCCGGGATGACACTACCCCCATTTCCCGTATGTGATAACACTACCCCTATCACTTCACAATAGCACTACCCCTATTGTGTAACTGAAGAATTTGTCTTACGTACAAATTTTGTATTTTAGAATGCACTTTAATCCTATTGGTCGACCAGTTATATCCGAAAATAATTAAATCTCAGCCACATGCCAATATACACTTTAAAACTATGTTACCTTACTGCTTTTCTAATGCATGGACATAAACCATTTTCTTCATCCCGTTTCAAGAAATCTCAAAGTACATCATTTTCTCAACATGGAATAATCTATTTAAAAGCCATAAATCAATCTCATGGGATCACATGAATCATCTCTCAATTCATAAAACATGCATAATAGTAGGTAACAAATCTCTTTCTAAAACATGAGCATGATTATACAAAACAATGGGAAAACCGAGAACCGAGAGCGAATTCTTCCATACATACTTCTGAGCTTAGATTAGCGTTTCAAGCTTAATCTAAACCCCCAAACCTTGCTTTCAAACCTTTGAAAAGCTTTAAAACCAGTTCCACTCATCGACAATGCTTTGCTCAACTTGCCAAAGTGATCTCAAGCATCCAATGCTATTGAAATCATCTTCTAACGATGTCGGATCCACCTCCCTGTTTTATCCATAATATAACAGAGGATTGATTCACTTTTATGCATCTAAAATCCTAGCAAGCAATTCCTCAACATTGCCTTGCTAAAAGCTATTAATCGCCTATTTGAAACAACCGAAAACAACATTGATTGACCTCCAAACTTAACCCAGCCAAAACCTAACACTTTCAATCATCAATTAACATCAACTAACATCCAAAAACAACCCAACATCATCCTTATACCTCCAGCATCCATTAAACACCCATAACACCTCAAAAACTCATCACTAGCAACCTAGAAAATTAGAGATTCACCTAGTTTCGGGATTCCAATGTTAAAACCAACTTATTAACATTACAAAACATCAAAATCATGTTATAATATGATCAAGAACCCAACAAAACAGATCCAATTCGAAAATCATGTAAATCCATTAATTAAACCTTGAGTTAATCATATTCTTCAATTAAATTATAAAACCTTATTAGGAAACATATTTAAAGAGTCAAGAACTTGGGAATTTCAATAAAGAACCTTAATTAGAGGAAAAGAACAAAGATTACCTCTAATCCCTTACTTTTCCCTTAATTGGCAATATCGAATTAAAATCTTCAAGAAAACAAATAAAGCTTGTTGTAGAAATCCATAGAAGCCATTTAGAAATCAAAGTTGGATGAAAATGATTAATTCTCTGGAGATTTTAGAAGAGAAAAGGTAGTTTGGCTGATAAGAAAGTAGAGAGAAAAGTTGAGAGTCAAAAGAAGTTACGTAAGAAAATGTTTTAACCAAATAAACTCTTTTATTAAAACCCCTTTCATCCTTAACTATTAATTAACTAAAACATTTATTAAAAGGGAAAAACTTTGATACACAGGCTGTGTAAAATTAATTTTACACAAGCTAGTGTATTTGCACTATAAAAACCCAAACCCTAAAAACTAAACCCTAAACCTAAAAACTGATACACTAAATTCTAAAAACTAACATTAAATTCTAAACCCTACAACCTAAACCCCTAAACCTTAAACCCTAAACTAAAACCTTAACCCCTAAAACTAAAAGGCACGTGTAAACTAAAGTTTACACGGCCTGTGTATCAAAGTTTTTTCCTTATTAAAATGGCCTAATTAAGTGAAATAGCTGATTAAAATGATAAAAGCCCCCTAAAGAATAAAAGTTTTGACTCTTTAAAAACAACCACCAAAAATAGTTTTTTACTTTTACATTTTAGTCACTAACCCAAAATGTCACATTTCCAAACCTCACTTTACAAAATTGATTTCACCAATAATACATATATATATATATATATATTATAATGATTTTTAATCATTTTCCATATTTTTATCACATAAAAATATTCAATCTCGAATTCGACTCGAATCTCTAACCTGGTCCCCTGAACCATCTAATTAGCCTACAAACTGCTAGGCCCAAAACTAGGGCTTTACTACTCTCCCCCATTTAGGAAATTTCGTCCTCAAAATTTTACTCAAAGAAAACAAGTGCGAAAACTACCTCATCATGTCCGCCTTACTTTTTCACGTGGTCACCACAACTCTATGGTGTCGCCACAACACCTTCACAAGCTCAATCGTTTTACCACGAAGAACTTTACTACTCAAATCAAGGTTCTCAATAGGTTTCTTATCAAAGGACAACCTCAGTCACAACTCTATATCCTCCACCAACAGAACATACGATGGATCTAACCAATACCTCCGCAATACCGACGCATGAAACACATCATGATCCTTCTCCAACTTAGGAGGTAACCTCAAATGATAAGCCACAAGACCAACTTATTCCACAACCCCATATGGTCCAATAAGCCTTGGACTAATCTTACCCTTACGTCCGAACCACATCACCTTCTTCCAAGGCGAAACTTTCAAGAACACATATTCATTAACCACATACTCAATTTCTCTACGCTTCAAATCTGCGTATGATTTCTAGTGATCCCAAATAGCTTCCAAGCGATCACAAATAAGCTTCACCTCCTCATTCGTATCCTCTAGCACATCCGGCAAGGAAACATACTTTTCTCCTACCTCGGCCCAACCAAAAAAACATGTACGACACCTCTTACCATACAAAGCTTCATACGGTGCCATTTGTAAACCGACCTAATAACTGTTACTATAGGCAAACTCCATCAAGTCCAACTATATCTCCCAAGTTCCTTGAAACTCAGTGATACAACGTCTCAACATATCCTCCAAGACCTAGATCACACGTTCAAGCTGACCATCCGTCCAAGAATGACACGAAGTACTGAAACTCAACCGTGTACCTAAAACTCGATGTAAACATTCGCAAAACCTTTCTGTAAACCGCGGATCTCTTTCTAAAACTATAGACTTAGGCACACCGTACAAACGAACAATCCCAACAATATACAAAGCTACTAACTTATCCAAAGTATACGTCACATGCACTACACAAAATGTGCGCACTTCTTAAACTGATCAACAAACACCCAAATGGAATCCTTTTTAGTGGGTGTAATTAGCAACCCTGACACAAAATCCATTGTAATTCTCTCCCACTTCTATTTTAGTATCCTCACCGGTTGCAACAACCCAGAAGTAAAATGATGCTCAGCCTTAACACGCTGACAAACCATACATTTAGTGACAAAATAAGCAACATTTTTCTTTAAACTAGCTCAATAGTACTCATTCTTCAACCCTTGATACATCTTAGTACTACTGGGATGCAAAGTAAAAGGACTAGCATGAGCCTCGATCAAAAACATGCGCCTCAACTCGCTATCACTAGGCACGACTATCTAATCCTTAAAACACAATCGTCCATCATCATTAAAATGAAAATTTGACGAATTTCTATCCATGATGTCATTAACATGCGGTACCAACACATCACCACAAAGTCACTTTTCTTTTATCAACTGCAACAATGATGGCTTTACTTGCAACTCGGCCATCAAGACTCCATCACGCGTTACACTCAACCGCATAAACATCACCCTCAACTCTACCATAACCTTCCTACTCAAAGCATCGGCTACAACATTAGCCTTCCTCAAATGATACTCAATCATCAAAACATAATCCTTAAGCAACTTCAACCATCTAAGTTGCCAGAGATTCAAATCCTTTTGAGTCATCAAATATTTCAAACTCTTATGATCTGTTTACATAACACACTTCTCACCAAATATTGCCCGTTCTAGCTTGCATGATTATGTTTATGATTAGCATGAAGTATAGTAGAGTAGATGTGTACCATTGAGATTTGTAAGCTCAGTGCTCAGAATCGTTGTTTCTGTGTGTATGTTGATCATTGGATCGTGGAGCACTATCAGTACAGGATTCTAGCATGTGGTAATCTTCAGAGTACGGTACAAGTGTTTAGTGGGCTATGTATTCATAGGACCTTACGTGGTTGAGTCTGTAATTCTTATTTTATAAATTGTATTAATCAAATCAAATATTCAAATGTTTTAATTTAATTGGAGCTCATTTTGTAATGTTTTAATCCTTTATATATTTATTTTTAAATCATTGGCTTAAATGTTTTTAGAAAGCATTTTATTTGGGTTAAACCAAGTTGAGAAATTTTATGGGTTTGGTTTAGGCTTGAGGCCCAAATGTGACATCCGGGTCGAGGGAGTTACATGACATCTCACTTAACATGAAGTATGCATCTAGTCCCTAAACAAACTTAGAATTATTGAAACTAAGCTTTGAATAAGAAATGATGATGCCAGGGTAAAAGAAAATAATAAGGCAACAATATTTTGCCAAGGCAAGAAAAAAATGTAGAACTCTCTTTTGCCTTAGAGATAATAAGTAACTTGGGGCTTCGTGGTTTGCTCCTTCTTAGTTCTCAAGCCAAAAAACTTTAGGGTATGAGTTGAAGAGTAAAGCCTAGTAATGTTTGGACTAACATGAGGGTTCGTGGTATGCTCCCTCTTATTTCTTACGCCAAGCAGTATTACGAAGCAAGCCTAAAAATATTGCCAGTTGTGGACACTAATTTTATTCGGGTTTATAACCCATTTTTGTATTTTATTTATTTAGTTATTCATTTTATATATCACTGTCTTATTATTATTTATTAGTACTATATTATTATTATTGTTATTATGTATTAAAATTAAAGTAAAAAATCATTATTATAAACTTATAAATAAAAGCCAATATAATTTAATATATCAGTCCATTTACATAAAACCCAAAAATATTACATATTATGTATTACAATAGGGCCCAATAAAGCCCATGATAATTAAAGCCCTAGTGACCTAATCTGGTAACCTTCTTTGGTCTTGCGCATCTTACTCTTCACTGTGAGATCATGCCAGATCTGACGGTCCAGATTGAACGACAGAAGCCTCTCATCTCCTTCCTACGTGCGTCTCATCTACTGCCCGCTCGTTCAACTCCCTCACAGACCTACGCACGCCTGTCCAGCTCCCCCACACGTTCTTTGTGGCTTCCCAGTTTAATGCTGCGTTGATCGAAGGGACCACCACCAGCCATATCGGTGTACAACTATTCGACGCTCTCTGGTCCCCTCCTCCATTGTTTATCCACACATGCAAGAGGACAAAAAACAAAAAGAGAATATCAGTAGCAATACCAGAGGAGGCAAACATACCAAAAATCATAGGCGGATGTGAATACAAACAAGGGATAGCATATCAACCAATAGCAATTTATAACCTTTTTCTTTTTTTATTATTCATGTAATTCAGGGTATAAAGAAAAACCTGAACCATTTTGTAACCCTAGAGAACAAGGATTTCTGAGAACAAGCAATACAAAAAAGAGACAACTTTTGAGGTATATCTCCTTCGTTTCAGTGCATGCATACAAAGAAAGGGGAAAGAGGTTAGGTTTTACCTTCAGATCTGAGGGGTGTTCATCCCCCGCTTGAGTTCTTTTCCACCGATGATAAGCCCTCTGACTTCCACGGTCGTATCGGGTGAGCCAATGAGAGAACAAAGCTTTCAAAATGGAGTTTCAGTTTCTGTTACCTAGAGATTTGGGTCTTGGTTTTTCGAAAAGGAGGGACTTTGTTGTTTTGCAAGGGAAAAGAGGGTCGGATCTAAGTTTGGAGTTAAAGGGAGCTTTTCTGGTTTGTTTTGGGGTTCACCGGCCGCCGGCGAGCGATGACCGAAGCAACGGAGGGTGGTTGGTTTCTGGGTTTGTGCCCTGACTTGCAGCGACGAGGATGAACACCACGGTGGTGTTCATCTGAATTTGAGAGAGGGGAGAGCGTTTTTCTAAAAAAATGGTTAAAATTTTCCTTTTTTGTAAAATTTTGGGTTTTATACCTTTTCTAAAAAGGCAAATAGGTTATTTATGTTTTTAAATCCCTTCGCGTCTTTTTAATCACGCACGCGGTCCTTCCGCCTTCTTAAACCACAGTTGTAGTCCCTGGAATTTTAAAATCTTTGCCGTTTCACCCATGTCTTCATGCATTTTATATTTCTGCTTTGCAATTTATTATCTTTTTGTTTCAGTCTCTTTATTGTTTATGTTATCTTTTTTTTACATTTTCATGGTATATATATGTTTAATATGACCTTGATATATGTATGTTATATTAGAACGGTATATATGTTTTTATATGTGGTTTTCAATGTATGATATATATATATATTATGTTTTATTATATAGTACATAGCTTAGATATATATATATATTCAATATAATGTATAAAATATTTTTTTATGTATGTAAGTACACACTACAGGTTTTTACATATTATATAGCATATAGCTTTAATATATATATATATAGATATATGTTACGTATTTTTTTTGTATATATAACACAAGGTTTCATTATATGTGTAATACGTATGTTTCCTTTATATATATAATATGTAGCTCAAATAGGTATATATATGTGTGTGTACGAAAGGTTACTGTCAAAGCTAAACTTTTGACTTTATATGTACATATGGGTACGTATATTTATGTATGTAATGCCTTTACGTATATGATATATATCTTGTATGTATGCACATTATATTGTATAATATGTGTTATATGAGCAAGGCTGCCAAGGTTCCTTTATATGTATTGTAGGTCTTATATATGTGCATAGGTGTTATAGGTTGTAGTTGGGAATGGCATGTATATTGCTATTGCCATATTTTTTACGTATGTATTTATGTTCGTGTATGTAACGGGTATGTATTTGACATGTGAATCCTTTATTTAGTTCCATCCTTTTGTCATGTTGTTTTATGTTGCATCCGAGATATAAATTGCCAATACGGTGCTCTGTTATTCGGGAATAAACGTGGCTAGTACCAGTCGCAGTGGTGGTGGTCTTTCGTTTATCCTCGGATAACGGGGCCCTTAAAATCTACTCGCGTGTATAACCGAATTTTGGTTTAATCGTCACTTTAACTCGCAAAATCAATATTAACAAAACGGTAATTAATTTGGTACCGATTTCTGGCCGTGGTGGGGGTGTGAAACCTTCCCCACTCGTAACTGACTCCCGAACCTAGAATCTCTGGTTTTATTTTCGGTGTCCGGTCTACCTAATTCAAGTGACCGGTGGTGACTCCAAGTCTTTTATTTCTAAAATGTGATTTTTAAAATAAAATCCCCTTCAAATAAATATTTTTCAATAAGTGGGATACCTGAACCATTTAAATCGATTATTTTTCAAAAAAAATGTCGCTACAGCATGGCAATTCCGCTGGGGACCGAACGTTAATATTTGTTTATAAATGCGAATTTATTTTAACGCTTTTTAAAATTTGACATATAAACATGTCCTTTTAAGAGGGAGAAATGCTAGTGCTCCCGTGTGGATATCGTTCCTCTGTATGGGCCTAGTAAGTACCTTCGGGACTCGAGTAACCTATGTTTTCGCGGGAATATTACTTCCTCGTATGGAAATAGCGAATAGGTCCCCCCGAATTGAACTTGATTGAAAGGAGCCTATAATGGGTGATGATCGGGAGCCTTGCTACCCTTAGTAGGGGATAGCGAGGACAGTTCGGGTACCCTTTTAGTACCAAAACTGCATGGAGTGAACATAGAAAGCCCACCCTTATTAGATCCATGTGGATAACCTAGGTGTTTTAGACGGGATAAAAATAAGGTTGTTTATCTGATGTTATGTTTGTTTAATTTTCCGCTTTATTGCTTCATTTATTTATTTATTTATTTTATTCGGTACTAATTTATTTCCATTTGTTTTGTTTTCATCTTTTTGCATTTTTTGCATCTATATCGCATGACATAAAGGTGCTGATTCAAAGTTGGTTGCCCGATTAGAAATCTTTCATAATGAATGGGAGGTGTCTCAGGAGAGAGGAAGACTACATGGGAGTCCGACATTGATCCGAAGTCATTCTTTTGAAGACACTTAATTGGGTATTATCTTATATGTTTTCATCGAGATTTTCCCCTTTAAGAGGATTCTTAGTGCGAGAACAACAAACACTCCCAGAGACGAAGAAATGGATTAAGGTTTTTGAGGACCAAGATCAGTTCAGGACGATAGTCATGAACAAAATTCAAGAGATGGCCAAACACGTGCGGATGTCAGCCGCAGAAATAAGAACCATTTGCCCCTACATTATCTTAGAGATAGAAAAAGAACCGAGATTCTTTCAGCCACTTGAAGCCATCAAAGAGTTGGGAGTTAGGGCCGAATCCTACTTGTAGGAATTTGTTTTATCATCTTTGTAATGAGAACCTTCTCCAATTCAATGAAAGTTGTTCTAGGGCGATCATCTATAGAATCAACGTCTTCACTTGAATACATTTTAGTATTTGATTTATTTTATTTTACCATCTGTCTCATACATTTCATAGCACATATATCATGCATTAATTAATAAACCAAGGAAATCAATGGTTGGGATTCTGTGGCAGAATTCTTAAGTAATCAAAGATTTCACATTCGTACTTTACTGGCACCATAAAAGGCAAATGGAAGAAAGTTTTGCTAATTTGGAAGTTGATTTGAGAGGACAGTTGGAACATGCTCAACAAAAATTGAAGGACACCATAATCAAATCTCAACAAGACATGATGAAAGAACTAATCGAGATAATTGGACTCAAGAAAGTAGAAGACCTATGAGGGAAAGGATCTACTGAAAACCCTAGTCAGAACATGGGAGACCCCTTGTATTCCCGTGTTTTTTCACTAGCACCCCTAGGCCCCCGCAAGGGGTGGATACTCAAGGAAACGGGATAACATCGCATCAGGCAGGTGCCTCTACCCATGCTCCACTAGGTATGATTTTTAGTCAAGGGGAAAATATCGGGGATAGTGTCCCAGATTTAGATAAGTTGGAGAAATTGAACAAGGTTAAGGTGGAATTCTTGAAGCAACTAGAAGAGATGCGAAAGGACCTTGAAGAGAAATTACGAACAAAAGATAAAGAAGAGGAGTTATATGGAATGAATGCTAGAGATCTTAGTTTGGTTCCGAATTTAGAAATTCCACCCAAGTTTAAGACACCGGAGTTTGAGAAGTTTGATGGGACTATTTGCCCTACTGCCCATATAACCATGTTTTGTAGAAAGATGTTATCCACAATGAGAAGTTGCTAATTCATTGTTTTCAAGACAGCCTAGCGGGGCCTGCTGTGAGGTGGTACAATCAGTTAACTTGTGCTCATATTAGGTCATAGAAAGATTTGGCCAAGGTTTTCATGGATCAGTACAAACACATAACTGATATGGTCCCAAACTGACTCATGCTACAAGGTTTGGAGCAAAGGCACAATGAGAGCCTTCATGAGTACGCCCAATGTTGGCGAGATGTGGCAGCACAAGTACAACCTATACTTCATGAAACTGAGATTTCTCCCATGTTCGTTGATACTTTAAAGGGGACCCTCTATGATCACATGATAAGTAACCCTATTGGTAATTTCTCAGATATGGTTATGACCGACGAACGTATTGAGTCAGCTATCAAGAGTGGTAGAATTTATGGAGGAGAAAATGCTCGGAAGTAATTCAAGAA
Source organism: Hibiscus mutabilis (assembly GCA_019671005.1). Classification (NCBI taxonomy): domain Eukaryota; kingdom Viridiplantae; phylum Streptophyta; class Magnoliopsida; order Malvales; family Malvaceae; genus Hibiscus; species Hibiscus mutabilis. Next base: position 63,949,286 of record CM033716.1, read on the forward strand.
AAGGGATCATGAGGTGAGCAACACAGGTACCTACGAGGCTCCTAAGCACCTTACAATCTCATCGCCTCAAGCCAAAACTGGAAGTGTGCAAAGCTCGAATAGAAGAGAAGCTAGGGCTCCTAAGAAGGAGAATAAGAAGATGTCTTTCACCCCTTTGCCGATTTCATACAAGGAATTGTACTCACAACTATACGAGGCTGATTTGGTTCGACCATATTATGTTACTCCCTTTCAGCCACCTTATCCTCTGTCTTTTGATGAGAAAGCACACTATGAGTACCATACCGAAGTACCGAGGCACACAATAGAGAATTGTACGACATTCAAAAAATTCGTGTAGAACATGATCAATAATGTGATCATGGAGTACGAGGGACCCAACGTGGCAACTAGGTTGAGGCATGAATGCCCTTGAAGAGATTGGGGCATGAATGCCCTTGAAGAGATGGATGCGAAGGGAGTAAAGATGGAGGTGTCGGAAATCAAGTCCCCTCTAAGTTGGGTGTTCAAATTGCTATGCATGGCGAGTTTGATTGAGAACAACATGAAGAGAGTGCATGATGGGCATGGATCATTTTGTGAGTACCATCGGAGTGAAGGACATGAGATTCAGTGTTGTTCAAAGTTCAAGCAGTTGGTTCAAGATTTGATGGACAATAAGGAGATTGAGCTCTTCGAGGAAGTTTAAGGAGTTATGATGAATGACCAGTTTCACGGTGGTTGAGAGTTTTAATGCATCCATGTTTTTTATGTTTATGTTTAGTGTCGACTTGTTAGCATTTCCTTTCATTTTAAATTTTCTTTTGAAGTAATGTGTGGAATCAACTTTGCTACCCTTTGCCCGAAAGTAGCAAAGATCTTTTTGTAAGGGCCTATGTTGTCTACGGATTATCATTTCAATGAAAAGATGCTTTTTGTTTAAAATGACCTTAACATCAAGAGCACATATATGTATATCCCTTTTTACTGTTGTATGTCCCGAGATATCACGTGCATGATGTGACATTGATGCAAAGATTAATCGAACGTTGTGATAACAATAAGTGAGATTTCTTACTTAGCCTACTCTTGTCAGTAAAGCACGAAAAGCAAGACTACTACTCCTTTGATGATGTTCGATGGTGAAAAAATCTCCAAAATTCATAAAAAGTGAAGTAAACTAGGCAAGTTTAACTAAGTGGAGTTGCTTGAAATTGAAATTCTAAGTGTAGTATTCTAGTCCTAATAAGAACACATAGATTGTAATTAGCGGTCAAAAAAGAATAAAAAGAAGAACAAAAGGAAAAGCAGAAAGGTAAAAGAAAAATAATGAATGAATGAATGAACAATCGAATAAGTCTCAGAACACTCTGATAGAGTTGTGGGGGTGACAAATCTAATAAGGAGCTATGCTCCACCTGTCCAATACCGTGGCATCAGAGATGTATCTTTGAAGACACGTGATATAGTAATGACTAGTAGCAATCAAAATCACACACATGCATTTAGAATTTTATTCCTAGAATGATATTTTTGCACTCCACTGGTTAAACAAGTCTAGTAAGCTTTAACACATTTATGAAGGAAGAAAAATAATAAGAACTGAAAGGAGTAGTTTTCAAATGGATTAAGCGATACGATAATCATGAGGATGAACCGAGCGATCTGTGAAGAATTTCACAACTTCTAATATCGCCACAACAGTCAGTGACTACATAGACACAAGCTATTATTAAAATGATCACCAAAGGGTTGAATCTGATGCACTATTGCATTTGATATTCGGGGCATCCTATTATTTTTTGTAACTTTGGTTTGCTAGGACTTGTATATTAATCCAAAAGCACACTCATTGAAATGTTGATAAGCAATCAGCATGTATAAACAAATAGATTTCTTTGCATTGCTTCAGGGATAAAATTTGGAATGCAAGGTCGTGGATACAAATGATGGACCTAACATGAAGGAATAACTCACTAGTGGTTATGGTGAGGATAGTAGTAAGATTTCATATGCTAGACAGTTCAGGGACTTAAAGCAAGTTTCTACCAAAATACTTTGATTAACTCAAAAATGAAGAATGAACCTTAATGAACTTAAGAGAAAAGTTTAGGGACTTGGGGGCATGTTCTCCCCCTAGTGTTGAGATAGAGGAAAGCTCGTCATGATGAGTCAAGGAAAAGATAATAGTTGAACCCAGGTCAAGTGGGGCAGTGTTACAAGAATAAACACTATGAGAGGTGTTGTATTCTGTTCTAAGACGAGACAAGGGATGAAGATCCGGCAAAGGCAGAAAGCCAAAAGAGATCAAGAAGGATAAGAAAGTAATGAGAAGGTCAAGGTCGACCGACTCGAAAAGTGAAAGCGTCCGAGCAATTTTGAGATGTCATAATTCATGCATAATATGTATTTAGACATTCCTAGGTTAGGAGCATGCTAAATCATACCATAAGATTATTTTGGCTATTTTGATAGGTATTCAAAGATTAGAAAAGATTTTGAACCACGATTCCATTTTTTAAGGAGCAAACCCCAGTAAGATTAAAGAGTTCCTAACGAGAAGAACTCACTTGACGAAGATTGAAGAGTTCCTAACTATAAGAACTCACTCAGTAAAGATAAAGAGTTCCTAATGAGAAGAACTTGTTTGAAAAAGATTAAAGGGTTCCTAATGAGAAGAACTCGCTCGGTAAAGATGAAGAGTTCCTAATAAGAAGAAATCGCTCGACAAAGATTGAAGAAATTCGAAATGAGAAGATCAACTTCTAACTTCAGCAACTTTGGTAAAGGAACGAAGAATTTCATAATAAGAAGAACAGCTTCAGACCTCGGAGGATGAAGAATTTTGTAATGAGAAGAATAGCTCCAGACTCCAAATTTTGGCAAAATAGTGAAAAGTTCATAATGAGAAAAACTTGTAGCTCTAAAGCTTCGGAAGGCTAAGTGGGATAAAATTAGTGTTATTAGTCTTTGCTCTATCCTTGTATCGCCAAAATAAGCAAAGAGGGGCAACTGTAGACACTAATTTTATCCAGGTTTATAACCTATTTTTTATTTTATTTCTTTAGTTATTCATTTTATATATCACTGTCTTATTATTATTTATTAGTACTATATTATTATTATTGCTATTATGTATTAAAATTAAAGTCAAAAATCATTATTATAAACTTATAAATAAAAGCCCAATATAATTTAAGATATTAGTTCATTTACATAAAATCCAAAAATATTACATATTATTTATTACAATATGGCCCAATAAAGCCCATGATAATTAAAGCCCTAGTGACCTAATCTAGTAACCCTCTTTGGTCCTGCGCAACTTACTCTTCACCGTCAGATCTAGCATGATCTGACGGTCTAGATTGAACGAGAAAAGCCTCTCATCTCCTTCACGCGTGCGTCATGTCTACCGCCTGCTCGTTCAACTCCCTCACGCGCCTGTCCAGCCCCCCACGCATTCTTTGTGGCTTCCCAGTTCGACGCTCTCTGGTCCCTTCCTCTATTGTTTATCCATGAATGAAGAGGACAAAAAACAAAAAGAGAATATCAATAGCAATATCAGAGATTCTAGAAGGTAAACCAACCAAAAATCAGAGGCGGATGTAAATACAAACAAGGGATAGCAGATAAACCAATAGCAATTTATAATCATTTTTCCTTTTTGTTATTATTCATGTAATTCAGGGTATAAAGAAAAGCCCGAACCATTTTGTAACCCTAGAGAACGAGAATTTTTTAGAACAAGAAATACAAAAAAGAGACAACTTTTGAGGTAAATTTCCTTCGTTTCAGTGCATGCATACAAAAAAGGGGAAAGAGGTTAGGTTTTACCTTCGGATCTGAGGGGTGTTCGTCCCGCGCCTGAGTTCTTTTTCGCCGGTGATAAGCCATCAACTTCCTCGGTCGTATCGGGTGAGCTGACTGCAATCACTAATTTTGTTCGGGGTGTTAACCCATTTTTATATTTTACAATAAAGGGCATCACTTTATTTATTAAAACCTAAAAACACCAAAAAATGTCACTAGTATTATGTTAAGTACTATTAATAGAGAAATTCGATTTGGTTATTATATATTAGTAATGTATATGTCATACTACTAGTATAATCTTTATTTTGTTACCATATTACTGTTATCTTTAGTGTTATCATTAAAAAAGCCCAATATATATATATATATATATATATATATATATATAAAGTTAATACTAAATAAACGGCCTAAGTTTATTAAAATTGTCCATTACAATTCAAATCCCAAATATATATATATATATATATACACACACACATTACATTAGTGGCCCGGTAAGGCCCAAATTCAATTAAACCCCAAAATATTATATGTTATATTAATATTATTAATTTAGTTTATTATACTATATTACCATATTTAAACAATTAAACAAAACACTATAACTAAGTAGAAATATTTAAAACCCAAGTTAATTTAAATAAAAGCCCGTTTTATTATTTGTCCATTTTAAAAATCCAAACAAAATATATAAATAATAGCCCAAACTTTAATTAAATTAAACAGGCCAAAAATACAAATATATATGCACTAGTAATTAAATATAAACCCAATTAGATAAATAAAACCCACGTTTTTATATATAAGGTCTATTTACAAAAAAAAATGTGTTACATAAGGCCTGTTTGGCCTAAACCTTAGGAGCCCTAATCTGATAACTCTCTTCTTCGTCTTTGTGCAGCCAAATCTAGACCATCAGATCTGGCCACAGATCGAACGGTCTAGATCACGCCGAGCGGCGGCCGATACGGAGGAGGGGTGGCTAGTTTCTAGGCTTATTTTTTGATGAGCGGCGGCGCTCATCAGAGACGGGGAGAGAAGAGAGAGCTCAAGAATCGATTTTAACCAAAAAAGGTAAAAATAGGCTGAAACTCCCATTTTATATTGTTTAAACGTTTTCAAAATGGGTTAATCCCAGATTTGATCCCTTTGCGTCCTGCTAATCATGCCCAAAAGGGCTTCTGTCTTCTTTAATCACAACATTAGCCCGTCTGTTTTAATTACGCCTCCCAGGTCATTCCGCCTTTTTAAATTCCTTCCATGGTCCTTGAAATTTTTCAATGGTTTTTAATCTGGCCCCTATTTTAATTGAGTCCGCCTTTTCGTTTAATTTGGTCCTCTAATTTGTTTTCTTTGCGTTTTGTTCCAAAATCCAGTGTTGTAGCCCTCCATGTTTCATGCATTTTCAGTTTCCAGCTTTTTATTTGTTTAATGTTGTTGCTTTTGTTTAAATATGTTAGATCATTTTGATATGTAGATTGATTTGTGTATTATGTAGTATAGTATATGATATATATATATAGCATATATATATATATATAAACCGAAAGTCTATATAAATATAAATAATAGTCCCTTAAAAAATAAGTATCAGTCCATAAAAGGTCCAAAATACAAAGAAATGTTCATTTACAAAAAAACAAGCCTATTTACATATTCAAGGCCCAAAACTCAATCCTAAACAGTTGGTTATAACCTATTTTCGGATAATCACAGCCAAACAAACACAAATTTGATCCTAAGCCCGATTTTTCCCGCCCAAATCTACTACGTGGCAGCTTCTGATTAGCTAAAACTAAGAGCCACGGATTGTGGTCTTTCCCCTATTTGATGGCACCGGCTGGCATGACGTCATGGTAGTGACATCGCCATGACGTCAGGAACCACTATTGGGTATAAATACCTGAAGAGAAAGAAAAATGTAATTAATTACGCCATAATTGTGCACTTATTACGGTAGAGAGAGAAAAAGGAAATCAAAGAGTTACTTGGTTATTCGAAAGGCCATCGAAAAGGTGAAGAGGTCGTCTGAGACGATAATCGAAGCACTATCCTGACATCAGAATTTTCGCCGAAGTATCAGAAGGTAACTTCTGATCTCTTCTTTCATTTCCTACAATAAAATAAGAGAAACGACATATCCAAACCCTAAATCCAAGGAAAATAAGTTGAAACCTAGATCTAAGCAAACACAGTAGCAAAACCTAGATTTAAAGTCATAAATATAAAAATCCAATCTAAAACAAGAAATAAAGTCAGATCTAGAAATGAGAGGTTACGAATTCTTATCTTGGCTCAGTGATTGATCGGAGAGGGAAGAAAAGTAACCAGAATGATAAGAAATTGTGGCGGAGTTGAAAATGAACGAGATCAGGGATTGGTAAGGTAGATTTAGGTGGGGAAGATGGGAGTTTTTGCCAAAATGGGCATTAGATTAAGGTATAGGTTGAAAAATGGAGGTCAATGGTGTTTTTAGGGTTTCGGTGAAGGCGGCGGACGGCAGCTAGAAATCGCCTTGTGGCGGTGACCAATCGCCGAAGTTGAACCAGACGGTGGCCAGGGGGTAAGGTTTGATCGAAAGAGATTGGCCAGAGACGACGGCCGGTGGCTGGCGTTGCCTTAAGCAGCTGACGAACAGACCATGTTTGATCGGAAGTGGTGGTGGAGGATCGATGGTGGAAAGATTGAAGAACAATAGAAGAACTCGGAGGGTTTTTTATAGATTTGATCTTCAAAATAGAAAAAAATAAGGGTAATTTGGTGTTCTTGAGGATAAAAACGGGGAAAAGGGGATGAAATGATGAAAAACATGGGTTGAATAAGGGGTTTTGATCGAGTTAAGGATGGTTTTCTGGGAATTTTGGTGTTATAATTGAGAGAGTTCAGAGGGTGTATAAAGGGTTAAAATTCAAAAAATGGGAAAAAAGAAATAGAAGGGTCTGAGATGGTCTTTATATAGGCCGAGGGGACGGGCCTCAGGGCCCGCGCCCTACTTATGTGGGTCTTTTAACGCGGCCCTTTAGTTTCTTTTCTTTTCAATTTGGTCACTAAAGGCTTGTAATTTGGCACCTCTTCTTTAATAACAGTTCAATTTAGTCCCTAATGCTTTGTGATTTGATCTTATAGTTTATAATTCAGTTCAATTTAACCATGATTTCCTAATGTTAATACATTTAATCCATTTTAATTACTATGCTTTGTCTAATTAATATTGTATGCTTGCATTTGATTTAAAGTATGCATGTAGTATATTTGCTTAGATGATTTAAAACACAAATCTTAGAATTAATTAGAGCTTGACACCTAGGTTCTTTAATTAAATTTACTAAGAGAGATAACTTTAGAAAAATAAATGAATATCAAATGAAAACTTTAAAGTTCTAACTTTAAACTTTTTGAGATGTCAATCAAAAGAGTTTTTTTAAAGTTGAATATTTGATATTTCATTTCAACTTAGAATTTGGAATTGCACATAGTTATTTAATTTTAGAATTAAATTAGGGTTAGGGTAAAATAATTAGAATCACTAACTATTAGGAATATTATCACATTAGGGTTTAATATGGATAGTGCTCAATTATTTGGGTGTTATCACATAAACCCTAAATTTGGTAATATTCATAGATTCTTTAATTAATAAAAACTAATTAGAGCCTTAATTAGATTTGAACTTAAATTAACAAGAAAATAATTTCTCATGCAAACCTTTTATGTTGAGGTATACTTTTTGAGAATGGACTGAAATGCCCTAAAGCAACTGGGTGTCTCTAATTCCATACTCGATAAAATATATTTTCTTATAAAAGGATATCCCTATGCAGAACTTTAATTCAAATAATAATTATGGTTAAATTAAACTCAAATTGTTACTCCAAATGCTAAAATGTCAAGTAAAATTAAAAGGTACCAATAACGGGAGTTCGTGGGGGTGCTAATCCTTCCCCATACGTAACCGACTCCCGAACCCATTTTTTAAAGAAATGAATCTTTGGTTCATTTTTCCGGTGTCCGTTCTACCTCGAAGTGATCTGTGGCGACTCAAAATGACTTTCAAAAGACAAATTTTAAAAGGCAAAACCCAAATTTTCAAAACCCTAATTGCCGAGCTATTTTCCACACTTCGGTTTTAAAATGTTCGCGACAGCCTGGCGACTCCGCTGGGGACTTGTTTTTAAAATAAAATCAAGAGTTAGGCCTAATTACTTTTACGTGGCATTTTGGCATTAAAAATAGTAATTTGAATTTAATTCTTCCATAAATTATTTGATGAACTATTAGAAAGAATAGGGGTAGTTTTAGGGTATGATATAACTGTCATTCATGCATAAGCTCTTGACCCCGGCTTTTCACCCTTAAGTGGGAGAAAGACATTATCCGAAGTGATGTTCTCCAGCTCCGAGTTTGGATTTTTCTCTTCTTCTGGCATTACTAACCTTGTGCATTGTAGGGCATGCGCCTCCGTTACAAGGGACCTATGCTACCGAATCGATGTCTTATTGTCAAAGTAGACAGTAACGACAGTTCGGGAACCCAGAGTCTAGAACAAACACCACATGTTATTTTAGAAACCCACCCTGCTAGAGCCAGATAGGGACCTAGGTTAGGTGCTGGCGGTTTAAATACATTTCTCTAGTTATTTTCCTGCCAATATTAAATGTTTATTTTGTGCTAATATTTTTATTAGCTTGTTTTCAACATTAATTCACTGTACTAACACAAGCTTTTTGTTTTTATTGTTTGTTTTGATTTTTTCTTTCTTGTTAAATCGCATCATGTTGCATTATTTGACATCGGTTCAGGAGTTAGTTTAAGCAAGAAGTGTTCAATATGGCAGAAGAGTCCAAGAAATTAGGAGAAGATAATACTACAGTTTGGATGTGGTCAAAACAGATCCAACACGAGAAAGGGGATAGCCTGTGCAATGATGATGTTTCAGTAATGAAAAACAAGGTAAGGATAAACACCAATTAGAATGCTTATTTGCCTGAAGTTCGGGAAATATGGGATCATTGGGATAAGGAAATGAAAGAGTCGTTACAGAGGGAGTTTGGGGATATTGCCTTGCTGTTATACACTCTGATAGATCAAGGTCTTCTTAGAGAAATGGCTCAATTCTGGAATCCATCTTATAATTGCTTTACCTTTGGACAAGTAAATTTGACACCGACACTTGAAGAGTATGAGGCCTTACTATATTGCCCCAGGGTTAAGAGCGACATGGTTTATACAAGGCCAAGCAATAATTCGGGATTTATAAAGAAATTAAGAATGATCACCAGGAAAACTAAAGAATGGTTGGAAAGGAAGATAGTCAATAGTGACAGGAGATGAGTCTGGTAGAATGAGAAATTTATATGCTTTGTGCATATACGGGTTAGTATTGTTCACCAGAACTCCTGAGCACATAGACCCATCTACAGTGGGACTGTTTGAAAGGCTAGCGAAAGGAGTGAATCCATTGCCAGCCATTATGACTGAAACATACAGATCATTGATTGCATGCAAGAAATCTGGAGAAGGAAAATTTTGGGGATGCACACAACTACTTGAGATATGGTTTTGAGGACACAGATGGGATACGCCATACAAAGCGCTCAGGTATCTCACCACTTATTCACTAATAGAAGAACATTTGGCTAGCTACTCAATAGAGAAAAAGAGCGAAGAACTGTGGAAAGAGCACTTTAAGGAAATGAAAGATGTTAATATTATTTGGAAGGCACCATGGTTGGGTAAGGGAACGTCTTTCTTATATCGATGTGGAGATAGGGATTGGGTCCCACTACCAGGAATTTGGGGAGGGACAGCTTACTGCCCTTTATTGGTGTCAAGACAATTTACTTCGAGGCAATTCATCCCAGCCACTACAGGTATGGCCCGTTTTGAATATCCGCACAAAACCAATGACTACAAAGCGAAGGTAACTCAAACTGCAAAGTCATGGCAAGAACCAAGAAGAGTGCAGCCATATCAAGGGTTCGGGGTATTGCCGAGGTGCGAAGAATAGAGAGCTCAAAGGGTAAATGATAATTTGCCTCGAAAGGGATAAGAAGACAGACGATCTTCTACTTTGTTTGATAAGAGTGCACCATCGACATTGGAAAAATTACGACATGACCGTGAGTTGGATTTGAAGAAATATGAGAAGGGAATTAGTGACCTCAATAATGAGCTAACAATGACGAATTACAAGTAAACGTTCACGAAGGTAAAGAAAAAGAGCTGCTAGAAGAGAACAAGAAGATTAATCAAGCTCTGAAAGATTTGCAGGAGATTCTTGACAGCTATAAAGCAAAACAAAAGGGTGGGATAATCAAAACAATCAAAGACTTATCAAAACAACTGGATGATATGACCAAGGAGAAAAACGACTATAAGAAGATGTATGAAAAGAACTCTAAGGAGCTGAAGGAATCCAACAACAAATCAAAGAAGAAGATAGAAAAGGAACAAGCACAAAATTTTGAATTAACGACTCAGGTATCAAAATTAGAGCAGATGATCACAAAATACCATAATGAGGAAAAGATCATGATGGAGCAAGAAAATAAGGGAGCACAGAAGAAGATATCAAAGTTGGAGAATGCAGTGCAAGGCTTGAAGAAGAAACTCGTATCCTACGAGGGAGCACTATACCAAGAAAGCGGAGCGTGGAAAGATAAATACAAGGTGGCGCAGAGAACCGTTTGTTGTCAAAATGATAAGATGGTAAACTTCAAGAGACAGGTCCGAGGTGTTGCTTCAGATGTGCAGATATTGTTGAGACAAGCAATGAGTTTGCTGGAGCAAAAGGATATCAAGTTGGAGCATGAAGAAGTTATTACCCGTCTACTTCAAGAATTAGTCAATCTAGGAGTTAGAGCTAGTAGTTTTCCGTAAAAGAAATCATATTTTCTTGTATTTGAACCTTTCAATTAATGAATGTTTCTTAAAAACTAGTTCTTAGATCTGATGTCATTTGCATTCATGCATTCATACATTCATTTAAATACGGCATTACATTTCGCAAATTTTTTAATACAAATAGGTTATGTGATAGCTTGATTTACATCTGCAACCATTTCAAATTCGTATGAAACTCATCTACGATCAAAGTCAATGGCTGTAGAGGACATGCTCACAAGTTTGGAAAATGATCGCACGGAAACACAAAACTGCTTCAATAGGATTGAGCAATCAATGAAGGACCAGTTCGCTTAGGCTCAGAGAGAGATAATCAATCAGCTCACTACTCTGTTGGGGCCAAAGGAGTCCGGGAAAGCTAAAATCCACGAGGTTGCTTCTAATGACGAGAATGATCATGCTGAAATGACATCTCACATCAGGGTACAGCTAGAAGGACCTCCTCCTACGAAGAAGGTTCCAATTAATCTGACAGAAGCCACACTTGGTCAACCAATACACGTCAGGGTTAATTTTGGAAGTGGAGAGGAAGTTCCTGACCTAAACACTCTGAATGAGATAGAAAAGATCCATGCGGAGATTGAAAGGAAGTATGAGGAACACTGCAAAGCTTTAGAGGATCGCTTGTTGGAGATGCAGCGAGTAAATAAGATAGGACCGGGTGCAGTGGAAATGAGCTTAGTATCTGATCTGATTCTTCCTCCAAAGTTCAAGGTGCCTGATTTTGAAAAGTATGATGGGACTACCTGTCCGAGGGCTCATCTTCCAATGTACTAGCAGAAAATGGCTGCACATTTGAAAGATGAGATGTTGCTGATACATTATTTTCAGGACAGTTTGACCGGTTCAGTAGCACGATGGTATACACAGTTGAGTTGCGCAAATATTTGGTCATGGAAAGATCTTTTTCGGGCCTTTGTCGAGCACTATAAACATGTGACGGAGATGGTTCCCAATCGTGTTATGTTGTCAAGCATGGAACAAAAGAGTAATGAGATGCTCCAACAGTATGCTCAGAGATGGAGGGACATTGTAGTGCAAGTGCAACCTCCGTTGTTGGAGAGTGAGGTTACTCATATGTTTGTGCAAACATTAAGAGGTCCATTGTTTGATAGATTGATCAATAATGCTACTCAGAATTTTGTTTATATAGTATAATGGGAGAGCTAATTGAAGCAACTATTAAAAGTGGCAGGACATTGTAGTGCAAACATTAAGAGGTTCGTTGTTTGATAGCGAGGTAAACAATACCAGTGCATACGAGGCCTTAAAGAATGTAACTATTACTTCTCTTGGTTCTGCGTCAGGAGGTTCCAAAAACTCAAACAAGAAAGATTCATGTAGCCCCAGGAATTATAGGATCAACTTTACACCGATACCAATGTCATATGTTGAGTTATACCCACAGTTATATGAAGTGGATCTGGTGAGGCAATATCATTTAACCCTTTTGCAACCTCCTTACCCCCCATGGTACAAACCTGATGCCGATTGTGAATTCCATGTTGGAATACTGGGCATACAATTGAGACATGTACGCCATTCAAAAAGGTGGTTCAAAATTTGATCAACAATGGGATTTTGAAATTTGATGAGCCTTGTATTGCAGCGAATCCATTGCCAAATCACGGTGGGCGAGGGGTGAATTTTATTGAGGATGAGGCAAAAAGATTGAGAAAAGATATATCAAAAATCATATCTCCGTTAAAGTGGGTATTTGAACAGTTATATAATGCCGAGATGATTGAAATAGGCATGCGAGTTGAAAAAGAAGTGCAGTCTGATTTATATTGTAAATACCATAAAGGACATGACCATGAGATTCAACATTGCTCAGAGTTCAGAAGTCCGATACAAAAGATGATGGACAACAAGGAAATAGAGTTCTTTGACAAAGTCGGGAAGAGGAAAGAAGTGGATGTATGCGCCTCTAAGTCTTTTGGAGCCAAGTATAGAATCCATAAGCCCTTGGTTGTTTCTATCAGATCCAAGGCCAAAAGCCAGTCTAGGGTAAAGCCAGCAGTGACTCCCAAGATTGTGATTACGCCACCTATACCGTTTGCCTTCAAAAGTACTCATAAAATTCCATGGAACTATGCGGCCAATATAGCTATACCAGAGGAAGGCAAGACATCAGAGGAAGTAAAATCACCAGTAGAGATAAATTCTGTACCAAAAGTGAAGAAGGAAGAACAGCCTAGTATAGAAACAATAAATGAAGTGGGACACTTTACCCGTAGTGGTAGATGCAATTCTCCTGAGACATCAAAGGAAGCAGAGAAGATAAAAGGTAAGGTCGTGGTAGTCCCTGAGAAAAGTTTTTGGGAAGAACCTGCCTCTAAAATAAATGAGCCAGTAACTGAGGAACAGGCTCAAGAGTTTTTGAAATTTCTGAGACATAGTGAATATAGCAGTTAAAGAAACAACAAGCTAGGTATTCTGTCTTGGAATGAAGGTGCTCAATCAGACATTTGTGCCAAATGACATATCCGTGCACAAGCTAGACAGGATAGTAAATCATATTACTGTTGAAAATTACATAACATTCACTGATGATGAAATACTTGAGGGAGGAACGGGATCCGTGAAAGCCTTAAACATCACCACACATTGCAAGGGCTATGTTCAGCCAGGAGTATTAATTAACAACGGGTCAGCACTGAATGTTCTGTTGATGGTCACCCTGCAAAGCCTGCCAGTCGATGATTCACATATGAAGACATATAATAATCCTGTAAGAGCTTTTGACGGTACAACAAGGGATGTTCTCGGAAAGATTTAGGTGCTGCTACTCATTGGGCCCACAGTTTATAACATAGAGTTCATGGTAATGGATATCAAGCTGACATACAACTATTTTCTTGGAAGGCCTTGGATCCATTTTGCAGGGGCAGTACCGTCCCCCCACATCAAAAGCTCAATTTTGTGATAGGAGGGAAATTAGTCAGTGTGGAAGTTGAGGAGGACTTTATTGCTTTAGTGTCTACTGACGCGCCGTATATTGAGACGGATGAGAATGCCATAGAATGCTCATTCAGAGCTTTGGAGTTTATTAACGCAACATTCATTGCTGAAGGGAAGCCAATACCGCGACCCAAATTGTCAAACTGTACCAAGATGACAGTCCAAGAAACGCTTGGAAGGGAAGCGAGAACTCGAAAGAGACTTGGCAAACGACTTCAGGGATGTTTGCTGCCCAAGCCGGTGATAATGAAGAAAGACCGATTTGGTCTTGGATTTAAGCCCAACCTTAAACAAAGACAAAAAGATTTGAAGAAAAGAGAAAGTCAAAGGAGAACCCGACTCTTGGGAGGAGAAATATTCTGTGAGCCAATGACCTTCCCGAGCATAACCAATATTTTTAATTCTCGAGGGTTTGAAAATGTGGAATAACAACTCGAAGAGGTCAATCAGGAAACTGCTAGGCTGCATGAGGAAGAAAACTTTCGCAATAAATTGGAGGGGCTCTTTGTTGAAGGAATTTTTGAAGGGGCTCTGCCTGGCAGATATCTGGAGAAGATCCGTCCATGCCTCCCTAGGTTCAAAACAAAGTAAATACTATGAACCACCTTATACATTTGCCCGCGGGTGTAAGGGATTATCTGTAAAAGGGTCATCATATTAGTTCATTTTAATAAAGATGCTTTCATGCTGATTCACAAATGGCATTTTCACATTCTTTCCAAATGTATATTATTATTTTCTTTGCAGGTCTTCAATTATTTATTAAATGAATGATCCTGAACCTAATCCTGAGGTAGATCCTGAGCGACCAGTGTGTCTAATGGAAGTCAATGAGGTCAAAGGTGAAACAGAATGTGAAATACCGAATAAATTACTAAGGTTGATGGACAAAGAAGACAAGAAGATCTTACCTCACAAAGAGGAGATAGAAATTCTGAATCTCGAAACAAGTGAAGTCAAAAGAGAGGTGAAGATAGGGACTGCTCTCTCGCTAAAAACCAAGTAAGAACTAATTGACTTGTTGCAAGAATTCAAAGATGTTTTTGCATGGTCATATCAAGACATGCCAGGATTGGATACTGATATTATGGTACATAAATTGCCTATAAGGCTAGAATGTAAACCGGTTCAACAGAAGCTCAGAAGATTGGGGCCAAAGATGGTATTAAAAATCAAAGAGAAAGTACAAAAACAGATTTATGCCAGTTTTCTTAAAGTGGCCCAATATCCTGAATGGGTGGCTAACATAGTCCCAGAACCGAAAAAGGATGGAAAGTATGCATGTGCGTAGACTACAAAGACTTGAACAGAGCCAGCCCGAATGAGAACTTTCCTTTGCCTCACATAGATATCCTGGTTGACAACACATCAGGACATTCATGGTTCTCCTTCATCGATGGATTTTCAGGATATAATCAGATAAAGATGAACCCTAGGGATATGGAAAATACAACATTTATAACTTTATGGGGTACATATTGTTATAAGGTGATGCCTTTTGGACTAAAGAATGTTGGGGCAACATACCAGCGAGCCATGGTGACTCTCTTCCACAATATGATGCACAAGGAAATTGAGGTATACGTGGATGATATGATAGCCAAGTCTTAGACTGAAGAGGAGCATATCTAGAATTTAAGAAAGCTATTCTTGAGATTGAGAAAGTACCAGTTGAAACTCAATCCGAATAAGTGTACTTTTGGAGTCACATCAGGAAAACTCCTAGGTTTTGTTGTTAGTAGAAGAGGGATTGAAATTGATCTGGACAAGGTAAAAGCAATTCAGAACTTACCGCCACTAAGAACACAAAAAGAAGTCTGAGGATTTCTGGAGAGGTTGAATTATATTTCTCGATTCATTTCACAGTTGACTGATAAATGTGACCTAATATTTAGACTGTTCAAAAAAAATGATCTAGGAGTATTGGATAAGGAGTGCCAAAAGACGCTTGACAAAATTAAGAAATACTTGACAAATGCTCCAATATTAGTAGCACCGGTTCCACATAGACCACTCATCCTTTATTTGACAGTCTATGAAAACTCAATGAGGTATGTACTGGAACAGCATGATGACACAGGAAGAAAAGAAAGAGCCATCTATTATTTGAGCAAAAAGTTTACAAAATGCGAAGGTCGGTACCCGGCAATTTAGAAGTTATGCTGATCCTTGGTTTGGGTAACTCGCAGATTAAGACAGTATTTGTTATATCATACAACCTGGTTAATATCTCTGCTCGATCCATTAAAATTCCTTATTGAAGCGCCAGCATTTACTGGAAAATTAGCTCGTTGGCAAATGTTGTTGTCAGAATTTGACATAGTATATGTGAGCCAAAAAGTACTAAAAGGAAGTGCTATAGAAGATTTCTTGGCTAGCCGTGCTTTAGAGGATTATGAGCCTTTGAATTTTGATTTCCCAAATGAAGACGTGATGAGTATCTCCACGGAGGAAGATAAAACTTTAGAGAATGAGATGTGGAAGCTATATTTTGACGGGGTCGTTAATTCCTTAGGACGCAGAATTGGGGCAGTGCTAATTTCCCCAAGTAATGTACACTATCCTTTCACAAGCAAGTTGGAATTTCTTTGCACCAACAAAATGGCAGAATATGAAGCTTGTGTCATGGGTTTGCAAGCTGCTATTGAAAGAATGATAGAGAATTTGAAAGTATATGGAGATTCTGCACTAGTCATTTACCAGCTCTGAGGAGAATGGGAAACAAAAGATTCCAAGTTGATTGAATATCGAAAGTTGATCCTTGAGATAGTAAAAGAATTTAAAGAAATCACTTTCACATATATCCCCAAAGAAGATAACCAAATGGCGGATGCCCTAGCTTCAGTATTCTTGTCCAACAAACCTGAGGATATGATGACAATTTGAATGCAAAGTTACGACACCTATGCTCATTGTTACAGCATTGAAGAAGAAGCATATTGAAATCCTTGTTATTTCGACATTTTGCAGTATATCAAACACCAAACTTACCCCGAAGAGGCAAATGATAATGACAAAAGAACCATTAGAAGGATGGCTACAAGATATGTGCTTGATGGAGAAATCTTATATAAGCGGGGCAAAGATCAAATCCTGTTAAGGTGCGTTAATGCTCGGGAAGCCAAAGAAATTTTAACATAAGTGCACGATGGAAATTGCGGGATGCATGCTAATGGCTTTGTGATGGCCAGGAAAATAATTAGATATGGCTACTATTGGACAACTATGGAGGGTGATTGCATTGAATATGCTAAGAAGTGCCACAAATGCTAGATATATGCTGACAGAATAAATGTTGCGCCAGTACATTTACATACAATGAACTCACCATGGCCGTTTGCAGTATGGGGCATGGATGTTATTGGGCAAATTCACCCTAAAAGCTTCCAATGGACATCGTTTCATCCTTGTGGTTATCGATCATTTTACCAAATGGGTAGAAGCAGTTTCATATGCCAATATCACTAGATCTACAGTTTGTAAATTCATGAAGAAAGAGATCATTTGTCGATATGGATTACCAGAAAGAATTATTACTGATAATGCCACCAACTTCAACAACAAGGTAATAGCAGATGGATGTGAGCAATTCAAAATCACTCATCACAATTCTATGGCTTATCACCCTAAGATGAATGAGGCAATAGAGGTAGCAAATAAGAACGTCAAGAAGATCATATCGAAGACGACAGATACTTACAAGGATTGGCATGAGAAGTTGCCATTTGCTTTGTTTGCATATCGAACTTCAGTACGAATTTCTACTGAGGCAACACCTTATTCCTTAGTCTATAAAATAGAAGCAGTGCTCCCAATAGAGGTTGAAATTCCATCTCTTCAAGTTTTGACTGAAGTAAAGCTCGACGATGCAAAATTGGTACAGGCTCGATTTGACCAATTGAATCTGATTGAGGAAAAAAGGCTAAAAGCTATCTGTCACAGCCAAATATGCCAGAAAAGAATGGTGCGGGCCTATGAAAAGAAGGTTCGGCCTAGAGAATTCTGAGTGGGCGATCTAGTATTGAAAAAGATCTTGCCAATACATCGAGATTTCCGTGGGAAATGGATGCCCAATTGGGAGGGGCCATATGTTGTCAAAAAGGCTTTTTCCGGAGGAGCATTAATCTTAACTAAAATGGATGGTGAAGAGTTCATAAGCCAGTGAACTCAGATTTAGTTAAGAAATATTATGCCTAAAGAATTTAAAAAGATATAGAAAAAAGAAATAAAGAAAAGAAAAGGCAGAGTGAAAACCCAAAAAGGGTGCTTCGCAAAATGAAATATCTATGGTAAAAACCCAAAAGGGCGCATTAGGTACTAAAAAAAGAGGGAAAAGAAAATAAAAAGAAAAGAGAGGTTCAAGATGAAAACCCGCAAAGGGTGTCTTGAAACCAAAGGAGGATCTGGGTTGAAAATCCGTAAAGGGTGACTCAAAAATGTTCAGTATAGGCATCCGGCAATCAGAACCTCTCGGACACCTAGTATTTTGGAAGGGATTTCACATCTGTATACATCTTGACAATGTTCGAAGTCTGTTGGAAAAGGGTTCAAGCTCAAGATTACATCTGGTTGATGGGGTGGCTGTATCCTTCATGCTATGGATGCCTAAAGATCTGGTTTTGTTTCTTGACTTTGTTATTTCATTTTAAAATTGACTTCTTTCAAAATTCCATTATTTTTTAAGCTTCAATAAAATTCATGAATTCTCTTCCGAGCTTTCTTAAATTCCAAAGCATCATAAAATGGCTGATATAATGAATAAAAAACAGATAATTTCTTGGTATTGCTATGTTTTGAAAGATGCAGGTAAAACTTTAAGCACTCTTGGTTATTGAAGAAGAGTATGTAAAATGAAGATGATACTGAATCCCACACTAGCAAGAGTATGGACATTGAAAGGTTTGAAGAACCTTGACAAGAGATAGAACTCAAAATTTATGATGATTTTCACACAAAAGCATCATGATAAAGATCTCTAGATGAAGTGTAACCAGGAACTGCATTGACAACAAAGTTTGTCAACCGAAGAACAATGATTTTTATCTCTGAACTCGTGATTGGAATCAGAAGAGCGTTAATAAGATTAAAGCTTGTCCATTTTCTGGCTTATGTGAATCAAAAGAATATTATTGCTATCTCTGCGAAATTTGAAGATGCTTCCGGGATATCATAGAAGGGTGACGATGTCTCCATACATGGGACCATTGTTGTTTGTTAGCTTCTAGGATTAAATAAGAATGTTGGCAGTTCTTTGTTTTTCTGTTAAGAAATGAAATTTGAATTGTCAAGTCAATGATGTGAAAAAAAAGAGAAAAGGAAAAAAGAAAGAGGAAAAAAGAGAAAATGAAAAGAGAAAATGAGAAAAAGAAAAGAAAAAATGAGAAAAAGAGAAAAAGAAAGAGGAAAAAGAAAAATAAAAAACCAAAGTGAAAACCCGAAAGGGCGCTTTGAGAAAATAAAACTAAAGTGAAAACCCAAGAAGGGTGCTTTAGAGCAAAGGGCCAAAAATGCAGGAATAAGGTTCTAAAAGTCGACCCTAAATGTAAGATGAAGTGGTAAGACTAAGAGCTGATGAAGGAGCATAGAAAAGAAGAATTAAATTGTTTCCCCAGAGAGAAGAAGTTGTCTAACCATTCTCAACGAAACATGGTTCATGCATCATGTAGAAATTAGGATCATATTAACCCTCATTCAAATATTTTAGCTTGTTTTGACAGAAAAATTATGAAGGAAAGAAGAAATCTAAATGAGAAGAGTTCATCCTCAGCAAACAAGAGCTCCTAATGACAAGAGTTCACCCAGCAAAGAAGAGCTCTTAATGAGAAGAGTTCGCCTAGAAAAGAAGAGATCCTAAAGAGAAAAGTTCGCACAGCAAAGATAAAGCTTTTAATGAGAAGAGTTTGCCCAGCAAAGATAGAGATCTTAATGAGAAGAGTTCGCCTGGCAGAGTCAGAATTCCTAATGAGAAGAGTTTGTTGAAGAATCCCTGGATGAGGAAGTTTACAATGTGAAGAACTTGCTTGTTTGATATCTTTCCAGAGAGGGATCAGCAAAAGAGAGAAGAATGAGGAATTTCATAATTCGTGTCTTTTCAGTCTTTAACCTATTCCTGCTCCACAACAATGAGCAAAGAGGGGCAACTGTAATACCCTAATTTTGTCTGGGTCCTATATATATATAACTGAAAGTATATATAAATATAAATAACAATCCCTTAAAAAATAAGTATTAGTCCATAAAAGGTCCAAAATACAAAGAAATGTTCATTTACAAAAAAACAAGCCTATTTACATATTCAAGGCCCAAAACCCAGTCCTAAATAGCTGGTTATAACCTATTTTCGGATAATCACAACCCAACAAACACAAATCTAATCCTAAGCCAATTTTTCTGCCCAAATCTGCTACATTGCAGCTTTTGATTAGCTGAAACCAAGAGCTACGGATTGTGGTCTTTCCCCTATTAGATGGCACCAGCTGGCATGATGTCATGGTAGGGACATCGCCATGACGTCAGAATCCACTATCGGGTATAAATACCTGAAGAGAGAGAAAAATGATATTAATTACGCCATAATTGTGAACTTATTACGGCAGAGAGAGAAAAATGAAATCGAAGAGTTAACTGGTTATTCCAAAAGCCATCGGAAAGGTGAAGAGGTCACCTGAGATGATAACCAGAGCACTGTCTGACATCAGAATTTCTGCCAGAGTATCAGAATGTAACTTCTGATATCTTCTTTCATTTCCTGCAATAAAACAAGAGAAACGATAGATCCAAACCCTAAATCAAAGGAAAATAAGCTAAAACCTAGATCTAAGCAAACAGAGTAGCAAAACCTAGATTTAAAGTCATAAATCTAAAAATCTAATCTAAAACAAAAAACAAAGTCAGATCTGGAAAGGAGAGGTTACGAATACTTATCTTGGCTCTGTGAGTAATTGGAGATGGAGGAAAAGTAACCGGAACGATAAGAAGTTGTGGTGTAGTTACAAATGAGCGAGATCGAGGCTTGGTTAGGTAGATTTAGGTGGGGAAGGTGGGGGTTTCTACCGAAATGGGCTTTAGATTAAGGTTTAGGTTAAAAATGAAGGTCAATGGTGTTTTTAGGGTTTCGGTCAAGGTGGCGGACGGCGGCTGGAAATCACCTTGTGGCTGTGATAGGTTGCCGGAGTTGAACCAGACGGTGGCCGAAGGGTAAGGTTTGATCGAAATAGATGATCGGAGATGACGACCGGTGGCCAGCGTCACCTCCGGCAGTTGACGAACAGGCCAAGTTTGATCAAAAGTGGTGGTAGAGGATCGATGGTGGAAAGATTGAAGAAAATGGAAGAACTCTGAGGGTTTTTTATAGTTTTAATCTTCAAAAACAGAAAAAATAAGGGTAATTTAGTGTTCTTGAGGATCAAAACGGGGAAAGAGGGATGAACTAATGAAGAACACGGGTTGAATAAGGGGTTTTGATCGAGTTATGGTTGGTTTTCTGGGAATTTAGGTGTTGTAATTGAGAGAGTTTTGAGGGTGTATAAAGGGTTAAAATTCGAAAAATGGGAAAAAAAAGAAATAGAGGGGTATGAGATGGTCTTTATATAGGCCGAAGGGACGGGCCTTAGGGCCCACGAATCCCCATGAAGGCCCGTGCCCTACTTATACGGGCCTTGTACCACGGCCCTTTAGTTTCTTTTCTTTTCAATTTGGTCACTAAAGGCTTGTAATTTGGCACCTCTTCTTTAATAATAGTTCAATTTAGTCCCTAATGCTTTGTAATTTGATCTTATAGTTTATAATTCAGTTCAATTTAACCCTGATCTCCTAATGTTAATACATTTAATCCATTTTAATTACTATGCTTTGTTTAATTAATATTGTATGCTTGCATTTGATTTAAAGTATGCATGTAGTATATTTGCTTAGATGATTTAAAACACAAATCTTAGAATTAATTAGAGCTTGACTCTTAGGTTCTTTAATTAAATTGACTAAGAGAGATAACTTTAGAAAAACAAATGAATATCAAATGAAAACTTTAAAGTTCTAATTTGGTTGGTGTCTCATTTTAATGAGATGTCAATCAAGGGAGTTTTTTTTAGTTGAATATTTGATATTTCATTTCAACTTAGAATTTGGAATTGCACATAGTTATTTAATTTTAGAATTAAATTAGGGTTAGGGTAAAATAATTAGAATCATTAACTATTAGGAATATTATCACATTAGGGTTTAATATGGATAGCGCCCAATTATTTGGGTGTTATCACATAAACCCTGAATTTGGTAATATTCATAGATTCTTTAATTAAAAAAATTAATTAGAGCCTTAATTATAGTTGAAATTAAAATTAATAAGAAAATAATTTCTCATGCAAACCTTTTATGTTGAGGTATACTTTTTGGGTATGGACTGAAATGCCCTAAAGCAACTGGGTGTCTCTAATTCCATACTCGATAAAATATATTTTCCTTATAAAAGGATATCCCTATTCGGAATTTTAATTCAAATAATAATTTTGGTTAAATTAAACTCAAATTGTTACTCGAAATGCTAAAATGCCACATGAAATTAAAAGGTACCAATAACAAGCGTTCCTGGGGGTGCTAATCCTTCCCCATACGTAACCGACTCTCGAACTCAGTTTTTTAAAGAAATGAATATCTGGTTTGTTTTTCTGGTGTCCGGTCTACCTCGACGTGATCAGTGGCGACTCCAAATGACTTTTAAAAGTCAAATTTTAAAAGGCACAACCCAAATTTTCAAAACCCTAATCGCCGAGCTATTTCCCACACTTCGGTTTTAAAATGGTCGCAACATATAATGTATGTTTTTAATACATATAATATAATATAGTATAGTTTTTTTATACAAAACATAATGTATAGTTTTTAATACGTAATGTTAGGTTTTTATAATATATATACTATAAGGTTTTTATAATATATATATAATGAAGTTTTTATAACGTATATATAATATAAGTTTTTTATAATATATAATATAAGGTTTTCATAATGTACATAATACATAGTTTTTTACAATATATATGATATAGTTTTAAATGTATATAATATTTGTTTTATATATATAGTATATAATATACAGTCAAAGTATAGTTTTTCTTTGTAAGTATATATATGTAGGGTTTTTGTTGTATGCATAGTTAGGTGTTTTAGGGCTTGTTATGTTTAGTGGGCTTTGGGCTTGTTAGGTTAATCTTAGATTAAGACAAGATTAATTTAATTAATTTAAATTCTGCGCCCGTATCATACGGGCATAATCTTTAAATTAATTAAATTAATTTAAGATTAGTTTTTTAAATTCGTAATTAGACTTAAGGTTCGAATAAGTTTAGTGAATTTAAATTTACCCTTGGCTTATTGGGATAAATTTTAAATTCATTAAACTAGTTGAACACCTCTTAATTACCTTTAAGATGAAATTGATGTTGAGATTAGATTGACATTTAAATTTAAAACCATGATTATTTAACTTGTTTTGTTTTAAACAGTATCCTTGGCTTATTGGAATACTAGTTTAAAATCGATCAAATTAATTATCATGTTACAAGATAATCCATAAATTGTTAGGGTTTTCTAGTTTTTTTGTGTTAATCAATTTAGGGTTAATATTAGATTCACCTAGTTACTAACTAGATCATTAATTAAATTTCCATAATATGGGCCTTTTAGATTAGGGCTTTGGGTGGGCCTTTTGTGCGTTTAATTTCAATCCCTTTTGTGATATCTTTTAATTTTTGCATTAATTAATCTAAATCATAAAAAATGAGGTATTTATTAGTTTCGATACTTTTGTCGTAACAGTCCAAGCTTAAAGGATATTGACCAAATATTTGAATTAATCCTTATCGTCCCGAGGTAAATGGTAATTAAAAATTGACAAGTCATCACATCATACTTAAATGCTTGCACCATGCATAAAGGTAACGTACGAAAGTTAAACCATAAATTAATACTGCAGTCAGGCTTATTTGATGTTAGTTTAATCTATGGTCCGATGTATCATCAACCTTATTAATTAAATGTGTAATTAATTTGAACCCATCAATTCGATAAGCTCGTTCAATTAAGGTCAATTTCCAATTAAGTACGATTAATTAAATGCTCAAGGGATAAGAGATAAGGATAGCTCTTGGACCAACATCATCCAATTTTGTTGGGATAGGATAACTCTTCAATTTCAAATGCTTAAGGGATAAGAGATAAGGTCTTACCCTATCTGTATGATAGCTTATTAGGCTAGGGCTAACGTCATCATGTCGATGTTGCCTTGGCACACAAGCTTGCCATGTCTTTGCCAATATAGCTTGGCATCCCCTTATCCGCTATTTTTTCAGAAGTTGATCCATTTACGATCTTTAAGGAGCCTGATCATGTCTTATTTTTTGGGGTTCAACAGCCTCTTGGCATGGCATCAAGTTCACTTCTCTGCCAACAAGTGCTTGGCACTATCTAGTACTTCTCTGCCAACAGCACTTGGCATTCTACTTGGCAATCCTAACTGTGTTGCTTTCCTGTGCCTAATCCTATGCCAAACTTGAAAAATAGCCACAAAACAACCCTTCACACCGGCATAGACAGAAAACTAAACTCCTTATGCAAATGTATGATTCTAACAACCTAATGCAACTAAATGTACCTAAAAACAAGCAAAAGCATTGCTTGTCCTCAAGTAATGCAAACAAAGAAAAATAAAAATTGTGAAAAAGTTACCGAGACAAAATTTTGGTTGGAATGCCAACAGATGCTGGCAAACAGAATTTGGTTTTATTTCTGTCCTCGGTATCTCAGTGCAATAATGCTAAGCATGTAATAATTCAAGTGCAGCAATATAACTCTAGTCTAAGTTCATGAAGAGTACACGATGTGTAGGCAATATGCATTCAATATCCTTTCACTCCCTTAGCCAATTTTACTACCTAACTTAGATCATTTTTTTCTTTTTTTCTCTTTATTGTCGAGGGTTCCATTGGCATTAATTTAAGCTTGCTTCGTGATACTGTTTAGCATAAGTGATAAAAGGGAGCATACCATGAATCCCTACCTTAATCTAGACATCACTAAGCTTTCTCTTCGACTCATATCATAGGGTTTTGGACTTGAGAACTAAGAGGGGGCTACCACGAAGCCCTAAGTAACTTATTATCCCTAGGTAGAGGAGAGTTTATTTTTCATTGCCTTGGCAGATCATTGTTGCCTTATTTATTTTCTTTTACCCTGACATCATTTTTCAATTTTTTTTCAATCTGAGCATAGTTTCAAATAGTCTAAGTTTGTTAGGGAACTAGATACATATCACGTGTTAAGTGTAAATTCAATTCTCTAAACTAGAGATCAATTGCCAAGCTAACCTGGCATACTACTCTGCTGGCATGGCATGACAACTAAAGATAAAATTTCCTCATTGGACAGATACCTAGATCAAATTAAACTTGCCTAACAAATGTTAACATTCCTCAAAATTAAAATTGAGGCAAAATTTTCTTCCCTTTTTTAACGGTTCGGTATGCAACTATCTATATGACCTATATGGCACGGCACGGCAAGCAAAATTGAAAAAATTTAAACGTGGAATGCATGGCATTGCATAAATGTGAGGAAATGCACACCCCCAAACCCAAGATGTGCATTGTCCTCTATGCATGAAACAACACATATATACAAAAAATAGAAAATAAAATGCATGCTCATATGAATGCAAGAAGATGGAATGCCAAGGAGTTTAAGTAGAAAAGGACTCCCCCTCGGAGACTTCCTCTCGTGTGACTCAGGTCTTCCTTTTTACAAAGTTACCACGGTCGGGAGCTTTGCGCTTGATTCTGCTCATGGGTGGCTTTGCAATAGTGGAGGCTCTAACTTCCTGCTTTTTCTTGGCAGGTTCAACTGGCGGTGAACTGGCTTAGCTTTGGGTGTTTTAACAGGGATTTCCTCCGATTCAGATGAGGAATCGATGCTAGTGGATTCAACTTGCACCGGGGACACATGCATTGTGGCATTGGATTTGGAACTGGCTGGACTAGCTAGCATTGTTGGGTTGGTTGGACTGGCTGGCATAATTGGACTGGCATTTCCACTAGCACCAAGCTCAACAGGGAATGCTGGCACAGAATCAGGGGATAATTTTTCTAGAACTTCCCTGATTATAGTATCCCTTTCTTTTGTGTAGTGCCTCATCTTAACATTGAGCTCTTCGACTGTCTCTAGCTTTTGGAGGATGATCTCCTAGTAGAGATAAATCTGGGACAACACTGCCAGCGAACTAGTTGGCATGGTCTCTGGCATAGTGCTTGGCTCTGCCTTTTGCACCTTCGCCTTTGGCGTGGCAATTTTTGCTTTCCCTTTGCCCTTGTCCTTTGGCTCGGTAGTAGTGAGGTTTTTCCATATGGCAGTAATGATTATTGTTCCCTTGATAATCTGGCCTCTATCTTCATCAAGCCTAGGCATATCATGGCACATGCAAATGTTAAAAATAAGCAAAGGGGAAAATTGCATTTACCTCTTGCTGCACGTCTATAGGTTTCCTCGATGATGATTTTGCCAATGTTGATCTTGCGTCCCTTGACAACATAGTGCAACAAAATCAGCCTTCCTTCTGAGACGGTCTCATTGTGAGATGTAGGCAATAGATTTCCCTTGAAGAAGTGATTCCAGCCGTACATTCTTGGCTTCAATGCCAACCTCTTCACCGTCTGGCGGCCCATCGATGAAACTATCCAAACTATGCTAGGCTCATATAAGTCTGCCAATAGTTTTTTGTGTTTGGCAGTGGTCATGGATTCAGTATAGTCAAAGTGATCATCTCCTATATCATTTAAAGAAAATTGTGAGTTAACATACCCTTCATCGAAACGCACACTCTTACCTCGAATCATCAAGAATGGAGAATCTTTTGTCACAAGATGCGCATAAAATTATTGCACAATGGTGGCGTAGATCTCCCCTTTCTGTTGGCATAACAAACTCTACTTGTGCATGTCGACAATGGCCATGAACTTCGGTGGGAATCTCATGGTGGTGTTGATTTAGAAGTCAAAGTTCTTCTTGTACAAGAAGGATCTTGAGGCAAAGCTTGTTTCAAACTTCTTGTGGATTTCTTCATTGAAGAATCGTTTGAAGGGAGTAGATGAATATGCCATGGATATGAAGAAAGGATTCGAATCGGTTTGAAGGGAGGAGAAAAGACGATTGGTTTCTTCGATGTTAGAAATAAGCAAAGGGAAAAAAACAAAATGCCTTTACCTCTTGCTACATGTTTATAGGTTTCCTCGATGATGATTTTGCCAATGTTGATCTTGCGTCCCTTGACAATAGAGTGCAATAAAATTAGCCTTTCTTCAGAGACTGTCTCCTTGTGAGATGTAAGCAACAGATTTGCCTTGATGAAGTGATTCTAGCCGCACATTCTTGGCTTCAACGCCAACCTCTTCACCGTCCGGTGGCCCGTCGATGAAATTGTCCAAACTGTGCCAGGCTCATATAAGTCTGCCAATAGTTTCTTGTGTTTGGCAGCGGTCATGGATTCAGCATAGTCAAAGTGCTCATCTCCTATATCATTCAAAGAATATACTGAGTTAACATACCCTTCATCGAAATGCATGCACTTACCTCGAATCATCAAGAATGGAGAATCTTTTGTCACAAGATGCGCATAAAATTCTTGCACAATGGTGGCGTAGATCTCCCTTTTCTGTTGGCATAATGAACTCCACTTGTGCATGTTGACAATGGCCATGAACTCCGGTGGGAATCTCATGGAGGTGTCGGTTTAGAAGTTGAAGTGTTTCTCGTACAAGAATGATATTGAGGCAAAGCTTGTTTCAAACTTCTTGTGGATTTCTTCGTTGAAGAATCGTTTGAATGGAGTAGATGAAGATACCATGAAGATGAAGAAAGGATTTGAATCGGTTTGACGGAGGGAGAAAAGACTATTGGTTTCTTGAATCTTGCTTGAGAAAAAAAAGAATGAGAGGTATTTGTTTCTTGGGAAATCGGCTAGGGTAAAGAAGGTAAAAAGATGGAAAGCCGATTAAATTGGGTGATAATGATGGAATTTCAAAAGTTTTGATTGGGAAGGATTTTAAAGTGATAAGGATGAGGTGATAAGGTTGTAAGTGATAAGATTAGTTAAAGATTGGAGTGATAAGGTGATTAGGTTAAATTTAAATTTTAACCTAATTTTTGGGTGGCTAGGGTTAAGGTTTAAAGAAAAATAATCTCTCTCATTTAATGGTCCGATTTTAATCAAGCTAGGATTAATCTCTTCTCCCAATTTTTCAGTCCGCCACATGCCAAGCTGCTTTGGAATTGCACTTGAGTTGCTTCCTTGGCATTGTTCCTGGCACAAAACTGCTCATATCTGGATCATATTTGTCTTATGCCAAATCCTTCCTTGGCATTGTCCTTGAATCTGCACATACTCAAAGAAAACCTTTCATCGCAGCAAAGGAATAGTAATGAAAAATATAAAAGAAATAGAAACTACTAAAATTCCTGAAACCTAAAAACAAAGAAAAACAACTAACTTAATATTTACAAAGATTCAAACCTACTGGCGATGTTACGTTACCTCTGTTAGAAGGATAACCTCTTTGGCCTTGTTCTAAGTTCCTTCCAAATAGTGCTTTAGGCACTGGCTATTTATTGGTGGATGGTAGGTTGTGGTAATCCTTTGTTTGAATAACCAACATAGGAAGCTGAAGAATTACTTACCTTTGAGCATTCCAAATTCTTGATAGAACAATGAAAGATAACATTATTCCAAGGTGGCTTTGAACAACCACCTTAGAAAACCGAAGAATCTCTTTGTTGTCGAGGCATAGTCATCCTCATCTTGTTCAAGAATCTTCATGAAATCTTCAGTGTTGAACCTCATCATCTCTGGCATTGTTGTTACAGCAATATTTTCCTACTTCAGCTCTTCATTCTCAGTCATTTGTTATCACTTTTCCTTCTAGCAACAAGCCATTTGAGCACACCTCGCTTCATAACATCAGTTCCGACCAGAATCGATCTTCTCTATTGCTCAATTGTTTTGCCATCGCACTTTTGTTTGATGGCATCAGCTTTTGTTCCTTGGCAATGCAATGTCAGGTTCTCATCCAAGATGGATTCCATTGTCTCAACTGCATTGCTTTCTTCAATTTCTTCTGCACATTTAAGAGCTTCGAAAATGTCAACAGTAATACATGCTTGTCTTACCAACGTAGGGTTGGCAAATGGTGGCTCCACTAGTTTTTTCACGGTGGTGTTGGCATCTGACTGCTGTCTGGCATTGGATGGCGATCTGGCATCAGATAGTGGTATGGCATCATCAACCTCTACCATTTTTTCTCTACTTCCTTGGGTTCACATGCTGGAATTAATTTCTCTTCTTGGCAAATAATTGGTTGCTTGGCATGTGTTTTATTCTTGACTTGTTCGACACTCTAGGGCTCCTCGCTTATCCTTGTGATTTTAGTATCACTTAGGAGGCTTTCTTGCGCTCGGGGACTCAAGTTGTGAGCGATTTTTCCATCGTCTTCTTAGTTTGGAATTTCAAAATCCCCTTGAGCTGGTTGTCATGGCATGTTGTTCAGGCTGTTCAAAATCAGTGTTATGTGATTTTGAATTTTCTGCTTGTTTCTTATATCTCTTGACGTTGAGCATCCACCCTAACTTTCATATCCTCTCTGGAGTGTAAATTCTCTTTCCAAGATATGTGCATTGTGCCGGCAAAGTTGTAATCATCATAGAAGTCTATTTGGTCATCGTGCAAGTAACTCGGCTAATGTTGAGGACTGTTTAGCCATGGCATATGTGTTGCAGCAACAATGCCATTATCCTAAGCAAAAATATCAGCTCCTTGATCATACCATGGAAAATTTTGTTGGCTATGCCATCGGTAGTAAGCTCTAATAGGGTCTCTAAGGCTCATTCTCCGATCCTCCATGTTCCTAGAAGCACCTAAAATAAATGAAACTAAAAATAATGTTAGAAAAATAAATAAGAAAAGGAAAAAAATCATAAACTAAAAAATACAAGAAAGAATAAAAACAATCAATTTCGTTGCAATCCCCGACAACGGTGCCAAAAAACTTGTAGACTCTGTAGAAGATGTGTAAGTGAATGCTGGCAAAAGGGGCAAAATGTATGTATTAGTAAAACAGTGCCAAGAGTCTTTTGCGTGCAAGTATACACGGTCTGCAAGTAATATAGCAGTTAAGCTGAGTATCGATCCCACAAAGATTGACTTGGAATTCGATTGTTTGATTATTACTTGCCTTGGAAGAAAAGAAGTTTGTTTTGAAAGTTTATTTTAGAAATACTTTAATAAGAAAAGAAATAAAAGTGAAGACGTTGGCAAGGAAGGTGATCTTAGTGAATGATGAGTGCTGGCAGGGAATGCTTTGATTTAATGTTGCTCATGCCAGCCCTTGTTGGCAAACTTTCTTGGCATTGTTTGCGGAGCATAATCAACATTAGCAATGCCTCTCTCGATGGTCAAAACCCTAAATCGATTATGTAAAAACTCCTATATCTCTATAGTGCATGTTTTTAAATAAGCCGATTTGATTAAGAACCAATCTATACTCCTAAGGGGTAGATATCACTCTCAAAGTAAGTTTATCTACTGAACGACTTCTCTCGAAGCTTCTCTCCTTAGTATTCAAAAAGTAAATCGTTGCCACCCCAAGTCTGTTAAGATATTGAGGAGCAATAGGCCAACAGTGTTGGCTCTCGCTTGGCATAGTATTTAGGAAACATTGAAGTATGCCAAATAGAAAAACTTTGCCGAAACAAATTTGTTATTAAAGAAACTAAAGCATAAAAACAACGTTTAAATCAAACATCCTCCACCAACTATGAAAGTAGTTCATGGTGAGGGGTTTAATTAACAAAACCATAACCATTTTCAAATAAATCATCATAAAAATAAAAGTAATGCAACTTAAAACAAGAAAATGGGCGAGAAGGGGTATCTCGATGCAGCCTTCAAGATCCAGGCTCTTGGCCAAGCTGGTCGAACCACCCTTCCTTGGCGTAGCTGATCACCACTCGTCACACTCCAACTCCTCACTCTGATCACTCCTCACTCGAGCGTTTTACCCCACGATCTCAAACACTTTGATCTTCTCCATTGGTCTTTAAATAGGCGTGCAAGGAAGGCTAAGATAAGCTTCTCATTTGAATTTTAAATGCTGAAGGGATAAGAGATGAGATCTTATCCGAATTTGAATGAAAGTTGATCAAATTAGCGATTTCGTCGCATTGCCAACACTGCCATGGCATCCAAGCTTGGCATGATTCTGCCAACCAGTCTTGGCACCACGTCATCCTACTTTGTTGGGATATGATAGCTCTTAAATTTCAAATGCTCAAGGGATAAGAGATAAAGTCTTATCCGATCTGTATGATAGCTTATCAGGCTAGGGCTGATGTCATCATGCCGATGTTGCCTTGGCACACAAGCTTGGCATGTCTTTGCCAACATAGCTTGGCGTCACCTTATCCGCTATTTTTTCTGAAGTTGGTCCATTTGTGATCTTTTAGGAGCCTGATCATGTCCTATTTTTTGAGGTTCAATAGCCTCTTGGCATGGCACCAAGTTCACTTCTCTGCCAACAAGTGCTTGGCACTATCTGATCCTTCTGTGCCAACAGCACTTGGCATTCTCCTTGGCAATCCTAACTGTGTTGCTTTCATGCGCCTAGTCCTATGCCAAACCTGCAAAATAGCCACAAAACAACCCTTCACACTAGCATAGACAAAAAACTAAACTCCTTATGAAAATGCATGATTCTAACAACCTAATGCAACTAAATGTACCTAAAAACAAGCAAAAGCATTGTAAAATTGGCATTAAAATAGTACTTTTGGAGAGGTGACAAAGAACCTACAAGCTTCCCACTCAAGGCAATTAGAGAAGGAACAACGTCAAAATGAAGCCTTGAAAAATCAGGTGAAGTGTTTGGAAAAGTCTCTCTTCAGGCATAAGGGTTCGACTAGCAAGCTAAAAGCTAGTAACTCATAGAATCAAGCTTTGGGGGCTCGTGTCAAAGAATTGGAAACCGAGGTTCAACGGCTCAATGATCACTTAGCAAGCTTTAAGGGAGCGATTCAAGTACACCCGATGCCGACTTTGGAGTAACTACATTTTGCCGCTTACACAATTTGGAGGCAAGAACAAGAGTTGGCATAATGGACAGCTCAGATGCAAGAGGTCGCCCGAAAGATGCAATTTCTAGCGGAAGATGTTACCGAGCTTCATGATTGTATGGATGATGACTCCGAAGAAGGGGAAATGATCGTTTGGATCTTGGGATCATATGCGTAGATGGTTTTCTTTGGTTATTGTAACAAGACTATGTTTCCATTAATGAAAGTCGTTTAGCGATGATATTTGTCGAACTCAGTGTTGCTCTTTGCTTTCATACATCATACATTTATTTGCATTATTTGTTTAATTGCTAATAATTAATTAAAAAGCTTTTTATTTTAGAAAGATAGCATTTTGTTTCTTTAAGTGACAATTATTCCACACGTGTACCGCATTCGTTCACGAACAAGGAAAATGGAAGAAAGCTTTGAAAGGTTGGAAGCCGAACTCAGAGGACAGTTGGAACGGACTC
The DNA here is from genome assembly GCA_019671005.1 of Hibiscus mutabilis. Taxonomy (NCBI): domain Eukaryota; kingdom Viridiplantae; phylum Streptophyta; class Magnoliopsida; order Malvales; family Malvaceae; genus Hibiscus; species Hibiscus mutabilis. The sequence goes on from CM033716.1 coordinate 63,981,571, forward strand.
AATAAGAATTGAGGGATACCATCATCAAGTCTCAGCAAGATATGATGAGGGAGATATCTCAGATGCTGCAATCCCGTCTAGTGCAAGAACCGAGAGACACGGGCACCATTGAGAATCCTACCCAAAGCTCGGGGGATCGTCCTTATGCCCCAACCTTTTAGAGCCCTCTGTTTCTTGAACCTTTGTTGAATCCTCCCTAAGAGGGATTTTCTTCTCATACCGGTGCCACTACTCAAGCCCAGCCAGGCGTGACTTTCGAGAACATTGAGAATATTAGGGATAGCATCTCGGATTTTGATGAGTTGGGGAAGCTAAACAAGGTGAAGGTGAATTCATGAAATAGTTAGAGGATACTAGAAAAGATCTCGAAGAAAAGTTTTGAGTTAAGGAGGATGAAGAAGTTTCTTATGGCTTGAATGCTAGAGAACTTAGCTTGGTCCCCGATATGGAAATCCTACACAAGTTCAAGATCCCCGAATTTGCAAAATTTGATAGAACAACTTGCCCTACAGCACACGTGGTGTACAATCAGTTAACAAGGGCTCAAGTTAAGTCATAGAAGGATTTTGCCAAAGCTTTCACTGGCGAATACAATAACATAACTAACATGGTCCGTAATCGACTATTGTTACAAGGGATGGAACAAAGACGCAATGAGAGCCTCCGTAAGTACGCTCAAAGGTGGCGTGGTGTGGCAGCGCAAGTTCAGCCACCGCTTCATGAGCATGAGATCTCTCTGATGTTCATTGACATGCTAAAAGGGACGCTCTATGATCGTTTGATCAGCAACCCTATTAGCAACTTCACAGAAATGGTTATGACCGGTGAGCACATCAAAGCTACCATCAAAAGCGGAAGAATTAACGGAGGGGATCATTCTCGCAAACAGTACAAGAAGAAAGACCATGAGGTTAACAATACCAACACTTTTCAAACCGCCAAGACCTACACTATCTCCCAGCCCCAAGCTATAGTGGGGAACTCCCAAAATTTCAACAAGAGGGAAGATAGGGGACCTAAGAAGGAATGAGATAATAGGTCTTTCACTCATTTACCCATATCTTATAAGGAGCTTTACTCACAATTGCATAAGTCGGATTTAGTCCGGTCTTATCATGTTACACCTTTTAACCTACCATACCCGGCGTGGTATGACCCAAAGGCACATTGTGAGTACCATGTCGATATTCCAGGGCATTCGATCAAAAATTGCATAGCATTCAAGAAGTTTGTTCAGAACATGATCTGAACCAGAGTATTACAGTTAGGAGAACCAAGTACGACCAACAACCCCCTACCAAATCGTAAAGGTAAAGACATGAATACAATCAAAGATGAATATGCCAGAAAAGCTAAGGCCAAGGCATCCGAAGTCCAGTCCCCGTTGAGGTGGGTTTTCCAGTAATTGTGCATGGCACGCCTCATCGACCGAGGAATGGTGATTATGAGGGGAGGTTGTGGCCCATATTGTGAGTATCATCAGTCAAGGGATCATGAGATTCAGGATTGTGAGGAGTTCCGTTAGTTGATACAAGCTATGATGGACAATAAAAAGATCGAGTTCTTTGGAAAGAAGAAAGGAATGAGGGAGTCAAAGGTTTGTTTGTTAGAAAGTCAGGATGCCAAGTATAGTAGAAAGAGACCATTTTTCCTTAGTCTCAAGCCAAGTGAAGCGAGCACACCAAAGGTGACTCCTAAGATTATAATTGCTACCCTAAGGTCTTTTCCTTTCAAGGAAACCAAGATGGTTCCATGGAATTATGCGGCAAGGATTACAATATCAGGCTCTTCTAGTTCACAAGAAGGAAAGGACGCAGAAATAGGGACAAAGCCTGCTCAGGAAGGGCATTTGCAATCGAATGCCAGAAAAGTAAATGATTTGGGACATCTCACGAGGACTAGTCGGTGCTATACTCCGGGGAAATTAAGGGTACCAGAAGAGCCAAAAGAGAAAAGCAAAAAAGTCAGAGTTGAACACGAGAAGGTGCTCAGAGAAGAGCCGCCTCCAAAGGTCAATGAACCAGTCACGAAAACCCAAGCTCAAGAATTTTTGTGATTCTTGAAACACAGCGAGTACAACATCACCGATCAACTTCGAAAGCAGCCAGCTTAGATTTTGGTGCTTGATCTCTTATTAAACATAGAAAAGCATCGTGGTGCACTGTTAAAGGTTTTTAATGAGACCTTTGTTACAAAAGATATCACAGTTAGGAAGTTGGACCGAATCATCAGCCATATCACTGCCGATAATCATATCACCTTTAGTGATGATAAAATACCGGGGGAAGGAAGGGGGTCTACCAAGGCCCTAAATATTACCACTCATTGTAAAGGTTATGTGCTACTAGGAGTGCTAATCGATAATGGCTCCGCTTTGAATGTTATGCCCCTAGCTACTCTGCAACGGTTACCGATCGATAGTTCACACATGAAGCCTTGTCATAACACAGTGCATGCATTTGATGGGACCCAACGAGATATGGTCAGGAAGATAGAAGTACCCCTGCCCGTTGGCCCTACCAAATATATGGTTGATTTTATGGTTATAGACATCCAGCCATCCTACAATTTTCTGTTAGAAAGGCCAGGGATACATTCGGTCGGTGCTGTCCCGTCTTCGCCTCACTAAAAATTGAAGTTTGTCATTAAGGGGAAATTGGTAATAGTGAATGCCGATGAAGACGTCATCGCTTCGGTGACTTCGGATACACCATATATCTATACCGATGAAGAGGCAATGTAATATGCCTTTAGGGCTTTGGAATTTGTGGTAAGCCAAAAAGGAATTGAAAACGATCCCGATAAGGTGAAAGCAATCAAAGATCTCCCATCGCCTCAAACTTAAAAAGAATTTTAAGGATTTTTGGGAAGATTGAATTACATCTCTCGATTCATCTCTTAGTTAACCGATAAGTGTAATCCCATCTTTAGATTACTCTAAAAGAATAATCTGGGGATTTGGGATGAAGATTATTAAGAAGAGCTAGAAAAGATCAAGAAGTATTTGACCAATCCTCTGATTCTAGTGGCATCGGTGCCAGATATGTCGTTGATCCTGTACTTAACAGTTTTTGAGAATTCTATGGATGTGTGTTGGGGCAACATGATGACTCATGCAAGAAGGAAATGGTGGTTTATTACTTAAGCAAGAAGCTCACCGAGTGTAAAACGTGATACCCATTGATTCAAAGGTTGTGTTGTGCCTTGGTATGGGCTACTAAACGGCTCCGGCAATAAATGTTGTGCCACACCACTTGTTTAATTTCCCAAATAGACCTGCTAAATTTTTTTATGGAAACACCAACATTGACCGAGAAGGTGGCCCGTTGGCAAATGCTTTTGTCTGAATTTAACATCATTTATGTGAGCCAGAAGGTGGTAAAGGGAAGCGTGGTGGCAGATCTTTTGTCAAGCCACGCTTTGGATGATTATGAGGTGTTGGACTTCAGTTTCCCATATGAAGATTTGATCTGTGATCTGTCCAAAGGGAGGCCTACTACCAAGAATGAGGGATTGAGGCTTTATTTTGATGGAGCATCGAATGCCTTAGGCCATGGAATATGGGCAGTTTTGGTCTCCCCCAGAAATGTTTACTACCCTTTCAAAAGTAGGTTAGAATTCTTTTGCACCAACAATATAGCCAAGTATGAAGCCTATGTCATGGGACTTCGAGCAGCTATAGAAAATAGGATCAAAGTGCTACGGGTCTTTGGAGACTCGTCCTTGGTAATCTATCAGCTTTGGAAAGAATATGAAACTAAAGATTCGAAGTTAATTAAGTACTACGATTTGATCCAAGATTTGATCAAAGATTTTGAAGAAGTTAGTTTCACCTACTTGCCAAGAGAGGATAATCAGATGGCCAACGCTCTAGCAACATTGGCCACCGTGTTTAAAGTAAGTCGGACAACCGAGATGAAGCCGATCGAGATGCAAACTTTTGAGTTATCGACCCATGGTATTATGGCATCCTCTAGTACATTAAGTTCCAAACTTACCCAAAAGAGGCCGATGACAATGATAAAAGACCTATTGGAAGATTAGCATCGGAGTACGTCTTTGATGGAGAGGTTTTGTACAAAAGAAGGAAGGATCAAATATTGTTGAGATGTTTCAATGCCTGAGAAGCCGAAACCATTTTAGCAGAGGTCCATGAAGGTTTATGTGGAACCCACGCCAGCGAATTCTCGATGGCAAGAAAAATCATGAGATATGGCTACTTCTGGTCAACTATGGAGGGGGATTGTATCAGTTATGCAAAGAAATGTCACAAATGTCAAATCTATGCTGATAAGATACATTCCCCGCTGGTGCCTCTCCACACCATGAATTCACTGTGGCCCTTTGCTACTTAGGGAATGGATGTCATCGGTCAGATACACCCGAAGGCTTCCAACGGGCATCGCTTCATCCTAGTGGCTATCGATTACTTCACTAAGTAGGTAGAAGCCGCCTCGTATGCTAACATCACAAGAACGATAGTCTGCAAGTTTCTCAAGAAAGAAATCATATGTCGTTATGGTCTGCCCAAAAGAGTTATCACTGACAATGCTTCTAACTTGAACAACAAGATGATGACTGAGGTGTGTGAGCAATTCAAGATTGTGCACCATAATTCTACTGTCTATCACCCCAAGATGAATGGTGTAGTAAAAGCGGTAAAAAAAATATCAAGGATTGGCATGAAAGACTTTCAAGCTGAGTAAACATTAAAACCTGGAAAGATCTTTCAAGAGCATTCATCGAGCAATACAAACACGTGACGGACATGACGCCCAGCAAAATTATGCTATAAAATATGGGGCAGGAATCCAACGAAAGTCTGCGACAGTATGCCCAGATTCAGCCACCCATTCCCAAACATGAAATTACACATTTATTTGTTAATACTCTGAATGGGACACTGTTTGATCGCCTCATTAATAACACAACTCAGAGTTTTTCTTATTTAATTAGGATTGGGGAGTCCCTTGAATTGGCAATCAAGAGCGGTGGGATTGATAGCGGGGAAAGTTCTCGGAAGTACAACAAGAAGAATGAGGTGAACACTGCCAGTACTTACACCGCCCCAAAGAATTTCACAGCCTCACAGCCATAGGCGTCTACTGGGAAAGCACAAAACTCGAACCAAAGAGATGAGAGAACCCCGAGAAAGGAGAAAGAGAGGCAAACTTTTAATCCATTACATGTTTCGTACTCTGAGCTTTACTCTCAGTTGCACAAAGCGGATTTGGTCTGTCCATACTAAGTTACTCCATTCAAACTGCCATTCCCGTCCTGGTATGACCCGAACGCGCATTGCAATTATCACGGTGGTGCCCCTGGTCATCCTACAGAGAACTACCTTGCTTTCAAGAAGCCTGTGCAGAGTCTAATCAATTCTGGGATACTGAAGTTTGAAGAACCAAGTGTAGCTGCTAACTCATTGCCTAATCACGGGAATAGGGGAGTGAATGCTATTGAGGAGTACTCTACTAGGAAGGTTAAGGAGAATGTGTCAGAAATTAAGTCTCCTTTGCGGTGGATATTTCAGCAATTGTGCATGGCCCACTTGATCGACAGGGGCATGGTAGTAGTGCAGAAGGGATGTGGAGTGTACTGTGAATTCCATCAGGACGAAGGACACGACATCCAACAATGCAACGAGTTTAAGAGATTGGTGCAGCAATTGATGAACGACAAGCAAATAGAGTTCTTTGAAGAGCCTACAGGAAGGAAGGGGTCAGACATACATATGACGGACAGCCCCAACATTAAATACGGGAGAGATAAACCTTTTGTCATCTCCTCTAGGCCAGAGGGTGCGAGTTCCTCCCAAGGAGAAGCTACTAAGGTGACTCCCAAGATCATCATCTCAGCACCATCCCCGTTCTCATTCAAGGATATGCGGCAAACTCCCTGGAATTATGCTGTGAATGTGACCATACCAAAAAAGCCAGAATCTGGTGAAGTAAAAGAACAAAAAGTTGAAGAAGAGCCTACACCGAAAGACGAGCAAGCCAAGAGTGATGAGAATATCGGTGAGGTGGGCCACTTCACGAGGAGGGGCAGATGTTACTCCTCAGAAACCTTGAAGGCTGCTGAAGTTGCCAAGGATAAAGGAAATGATACAGCGGTTACCCCCGCGCAGATATTCGATGAGGAACCACCTTTAAAGATAAATGAACCAGTAACCGAGGCTCAGACCAAAGAATTTCTAAAATTCCTGAGACATAGTGAATACAGCGTAGTGGAACAACTACGAAAGCAACCAGCAAGGATTACAGTGCTAGAGTTGCTCTTGAGTTCAGAAAAGCACCGTGAGGCACTCTTAAAAGTGCTAAACCAGACTTTTGTACCCCAGGACATTTCTGTATCGAAGTTGGACAGGATAGTGGGGCATATCACCGCCTATAACCATATAATATTCCGTGATGACGAGATCCCTGAAGGAGGAATGGGGTCCACCAAGGCTCTTAACATCACAACCCACTGCAAGGGGTATGTGTTACCGGGGGTATTGATTGACAACGGGTCAACACTGAATGTACTACCTATGGTGACTCTACAAAAGCTACCAATCGATGATTCCCACCTAAAGCCCTGTCATAACTTCGTGAGAGCCTTCGACGGCACACAAAGAGGAACACTTGGAAAGATTGAGGTGCCTCTATTGGTTGGGCCGACTGAGTACGTGATCGACTTCGTGGTGATGGACATAAAACCATCCTACAGCTGCTTATTGGGAAGGCCATGGATCCACTCTGCAGGAGCCGTCCCCTCATCACTGCATCAGAAATTAAAGTTTGTGATCGAAGGCAAGTTGGTCACAGTGGAGGCTGAGCAAGAGATCATTGATTTGGTGACATCAGATGTCCCTTACATTCAAAATGATGAGGATGCTGTAGAATGCTCTTTTCGAGCATTAGAGCTGGTGAATGCCACATTCGTCGCAGAAGGTAATCGGATCCCCTGCCCCAGATTATCTAATTGCACCAAGATGATCGTTGCTGAAACTCTGGGCCGAGGAGCCAAAACAGGAAGACGGCTAGGGAGAAGGCTACAAAGGAGCCTACGAGCTAGGAGTGTAATAACCAAGAAGGATCGTTTTGGGCTGGGTTACAAACCAAGTTCCCAGCAGAGAAATGAAGAGTACGAGGGAAACGAAGAACAGAATTAAGGGAGAGGGCGTTCTATGGAGACCAATGTCTTTCCCTCGTTTGAGAAATACTTTTATCTCCGGAGGATTCAGCCGACCAGGATAGGAGGTCGAAGAAGCAATTAAGGAAAATGACATACTCAATGAGAAAGAAATGTTTAGTGAATCACTCGAGGGGATGTCCATCAACATGATAGCTGGAAGTGACCATAACAGCAGCGTGTTAACCAGCATCCGCCTCTGTCGCCTCGGGGAGACTCTTGATAATTGGAGCTACGTTGATCTACATGTGGTTTTTAGGGCTAAATCAGAGTAATGCTCCGAATCAACCTTTTTGTTTTCGCCCATAATCAATGGGAATATTTTGTATAGGGCACCTATGTTAACTTTTTGTTTGAAATGAAAAGATATCTTCCCCGTTTTCTCAAATGGCAAACATCTCATTTATTTCATTCATTTATTCTTTATTCATATTCATTCACTTCATATAAAATCATGTTCTTCCCAATACATTTATTCTCATCTAATGCAGAGTTCCCATAATTAACTGTATGAATGATGCTGAGTCCAATCCCGAGGTAGATTTTGAATGCCCCGAGATCTCAACAGGAATTAAAGAAGAGGATGATGAGATAGAATGCGAGGTCCCTGCAGAGCTGATGAGGATGATGGCCAACGAAGAGAGGTAAATCATGCCCCACCAAGAAGAAACACAAGTTGTAAACTTGGGGACTAAAGAGAAGAGAAAAGAAGTAATGATCGGGACTATATTTTCCTCGAAAACCAGGCGCGAACTGATAGCCCTACTCCAGGAATTCAAGGATGTTTTCGCCTGGACTTATCAAGATATGTCGGGTTTGAATATTGACATAGTGGTACACAAACTGCCGACAGAGCCAGAATGCAAACCAATACAGCAAAAACTCAAGAGAATAAGACAGGACATGTTGTTAAAGATCAGAGAAGAGGTGAAAAAGTAGTTTGATGCTGGCTTCTTGGAAGTGGCCAAGTACCCTGAATGGGTTGCAAACACTGTACCAGTACCGAAGAAGGATGGGAAGGTCCGTATATGTATAGATTATAGGGATCTCAACCGAGCTAGCCCTAAAGACAACTTCCCTCTGCCACATATTAACACGCTAGTTGACAACACCGCGGGACACTCATGGTTCTCATTCATGGACGGCTTCTCGGGGTACAATCAGATGAAGATGGACTCTGACGACATGGAGAAAACCACATTCGTGACAATGTGGGGCCCTTTTTGTTACAATGTAATGCCTTCCGGACTTAAGAACGCGGGAGCGACTTATCAAAGAGCGATGGTGACTCTTTTCCATGACATGATGCACAAAAAAATAGAGGTATACGTGGATGACATGATCGCTAAGTCCCGAACAGAAGAAGAGCACCTGCAGAACTGGAGAAAACTATTCCAAAGACTGCAGAAATACCAACTGAAGCTTAACCCGGCCAAATACACCTTCGTCGTTACATCTGGAAAACTCTTGGGGTTCGTAGTGAGCAGAAGAGTGATTGAGATCGATCCAAATAAAGTGAAAGCCATCCAGGATCTCCCACCGCCTCATACTCAGAAGGAAGTTCGAGGTTTCTTGGGGAGGCTAAATTACATCTCCCGTTTCATCTCCCGATTAACATATAGGAGTGACCCAGTCTTCAAACTACTTAGAAAGAATAATCCTGATGTCTGGGATGAGGAATGTCAAGAAGCCCTAGAGAAGATCAAAAGGTACTTGACAAATACTCTGATTTTAGTCGCGCCGGTACCAGGCAGGCCTTTAACCCTCAGTCTTTGAGAATTCAATGGGTTGCGTATTGGGGCAACACGATGAGTCTGGGAAGAATGAAAGAGCCATCTACTACCTAAGCAAAAAGTTCAATGATTGCGAAATACGGTACCCTCCAATTCAGAAGCTATATTGTGCTTTGGTTTGGGCCACCAAAATCCTTAGGCAGTACATGCTATACCATACCACATGGTTGATATCCAAGCTAGACCCCTTGAAGTTCTTAATGGAAGAGGCGGCATTAACAGGGAGGATGGCCCGCTTGCAGATGCTCTTATCCGAGTTTGACATTGTGTATGTAAGTTAGAAAGCCGTAAAGGGAAGGGCCATAGTGGATTTCTTAGCTAGTCGTGCTTCAGATGATTATGAATCGTTGAACTTTAATTTCCCGGATGAGGACTTGATGTGTATTACAACTGAGGAAAATGTTTCAGACGACAATTCCTGGAAGCTTTACTTTGATGGAGCCTCCAACGCCCTCGAACACGGGATAGGGGCCGTGTTAATTTCCCCAGAGAATTTATATTATCGCTTCACCAGCAGACTAGAATTCTGTTGTACCAACAATATTGCCGAATACGAAGCCTGTGTTATGTGACTGAACGCAGCTATTGAAAGAAAGATTAAGGAACTTCGAGTATTCGGAGATTCATCCTTAGTGATTTACCAGTTGCGCAGAGAATGGGAAACCAGGGATTTGAAGGTGGTCAAATATTATGAATTGATCCAGGAGCTCACCAAGGAGTTTGAAAAGATCAGTTTCGCTTACCTTCCCAGAGAAGAAAATCAGATGGCAGACGTCTTGGCAACCTTGGCTTCCATGTTCAAAGTGAACGTGGGGGCAGAAATGAAGCCCATTGAGATACGACTTTTAAAGGGCTGGCTAATTGTTGTAATATGCAAGAAGAGATAGATGGAAACCCTTGGTATTATGACATCTTGCAATATGTCAAGTTTCAAAAGTATCCCAAAGGGACAAATGACAATGATAGAAAAACACTCAGAAAGATGGCTGGGGGATATGTTCTGGATGGGGAGATTATATATAAAAGAAGCTATGATCAGACATTATTGAGATGTGTGGATGCCCGGGAGGCGAAGGAGATTTTGGCAAAGGTACACGATGGTCTATGTGGGACGCACGCCAATGGGCTGTCTATAGCCCGAAAATTATGAGATATGGCTATTTTTGGTAGACCATGGAGGGAGATTGCATCGATTACGCGAGGAAATGCCACAAATGCCAAATTTATGCTGACAAGATTCACGCTCCTTCGTTACCTTTACACACCATGAATTCTCCGTGGCCTTTTGCAGCATGAGGCATGGACGACATTGGGCAGATTCACCCGAAGGCTTCCAGCGGGCACCGCTTTATTTTGGTCGCCATAGACTACTTCACTAAATGGGTGGAGGCAGCATCTTATGCCAACATCACAAGGACGACGGTATGAAAATTCCTAAAGAAAGAGATCATTTGTCGATACGGTTTGCCGAAAAGGATTATCACCGACAACGCTTCCAATCTGAATAACAAATTGATGACGGAGGTGTGCAACCAGTTCAAGATAACGCACCATAACTCCACAGCTTATCGCCCTAAGATGAATGGGGCAGTGGAATCAGCAAACAAGAACATAAAGAAGATCATCGCGAAAACGACGGATACCTACAAGGATTGGCATGAGAAGCTGCCATTCGCTCTTTTCGCCTATAGGACATCTGTTCGCACATCAACGGGGGCAACGCCCTATTCTTTAGTGTATGGCACAGAAGCAGTACTCCCCATTGAGGTTGAGATTTCGTCGCTCCGGGTCCTAAATGAAGTAAAGTTGGAAGAGTCCGAATGGGTGCAAGCCAGATTCGACCAGTTGAATCTCATCGGAGAAAAGAGGCTAAAGGCCATCTGCTATGGTCAAATGTACCAAAAACGGATGATGCGGGCATACGACAAGAAGGTGCGCCCGAGAGAATTCAGAGAGGGAGATCTGGTACTTAAGAGGATCCTCCCGATTTAGAAAGATTCTCAGGGAAAGTGGATGCCCAATTGGGAAAGGCCATACGTTGTCAAGAAAGCCTTTTCAGGATGAGCATTAATCTTAACCGAAATGGATGGAGACGAGTTGAAAAATCTTGTGAATTCTGATGCAGTTAAGAAATACTATGTTTGAAAAAAAAGAAAAAAGAAAAGAAAAAAAGAAAAAAAGAAAAAGAAAAAAGAAGAGAGGTGGAGCGAAAACCCGAGAGGGCGTTCCACCAAAAAAAAAGTGGAGAGCTCAAGGCGAAAACCCAAAAAAGGGCGTCTTGAAGCAAATGAAGGATTCGAGTCAAAAACCTAAAAAAATAAGTTTTGAGGTTGGACCTCTGGCGAGAAGAGTCATCCCCACGAGTACCAGAAGAAGAAACTCCAGGCAAAGATTCTACTCCAGTTGACGGGATCAGACATCATTCATACTGTAGATACTTGGGGTTTTGCATTTCATGTTTTGCTTCCCCTTTTCCTCATATTTGCCATGACTTTTCTAAAATTGTTCCAAATTCTTAATGGTAATAAAATCATATTTTTGTGCCTTCTATTCCTTGACTTCGTATTTATTTTCATAAACATCATGCAAACGAGTTAACATAGACTTATGATAAGCAAAAGATTTTTTAGCATTACTATGATCTAACCCTAAAAATACAGGTGATTAGAAAACATGATTAACCTTACCCTCCAGCTGCCTACATGATGTATGTTAAAGCGGGACGAGCAGGAGGCTTCGAGCACCAGGGCAAGATGACCAATATCACATACCCCGCTTGTTTAAAGAAAGCATTCGAGACAACAAGATAGATTTCCCAGGTGAAAACCCGAAAGGGCACCTCAAAAAAAAGGGGAAAACAACAACAAAAAACCTTTAAAGTGAAAATCTGAAAGGGCGCTTTAGAACCCCAACCAGAAACTCAAAAAAAAGGTTGAAATGGTTGAACTCAACAGTGAAATAGGGTATCGCCACTAGAAGAAGAAAAAAAGAGAAAGTAAGCAGCGGAGAGTCGAGATTGACTGATGGCCGAAGCAGACGCACCAAGATATTGACACTCATGCATCATGTATAGTTAGACATCCCTAGGATTAGGAGCATGCTAACTCGTTTGTCATAGCATTTTGTCTATTCTAGACAAGTATCTACAGATTTAAAGAAGCATGGGCAGCCTTAGTAGCGTGAGTCCAGAGATAATGGCAGCCTAGGTAGCGTAAGGCCAGATCGATAGCCATTTTAGCGTGAATCCCAAATGTGAAGATAAAGGTTCTATATAGGAAGGGCCTATATCTTCAAGTGCCTGCAGCGAGGGGTTTTATATAGGAAGAATATGCCGCTCCAAGGCTTCAGGAGCCGAAAGTTTTATATAGGAAGAGCTTGCAACTCCAGGGTGAAGACTAGTAGTTCTATATAGGAAGAACTCTCAGCCGAAGGAATTCACCATGACGTAGAAGGTTTTATATAGGAAAAACCCACGTTGAAGGCGAAGAGTTCTATATAGGAAGGACTTCAAGCTTTACCGTCTCAGAGTGAAAAGTTCTATATATGAGGGACTCGTAACTCAAGGCTCCATAACGAAAGGTTCTATATAGGAGGGACCTGTAGTTCCAAGATCGGAAGGTGAAGAAGTTCTATACATAAAGAACTTACGAGCCTGAAGATTCAGCCGAGAAAAAGCAGAGAGTTCCAGAAGAACACGTGATTCCGAAGCTACAAATATGGAAGTCAAATAAAAATGAGTGCTTATAATCTTTGCTTTGTCCTCGTTTCACAAGAACAAGCAAAGAGGGGCAACTGCAATCACTCATTTTTATCCGGTGTATAAGTATTGTGTTAATCTACTTTAGTTTATTAATTAATATATTATCATTGCATGTACACGTATTATATTATATGTTTATTACTATACGTGTGATTAATGTGTACGTAAACCATGTGTGTATGCATGTATGTTTGTATATTATATTAATGTGTTACATATTAATGTTTGCATGTATATATTAATTAATATGTGCGTGCGTATGCAAGTGGCGTGATATGTGTCGTTGAATCATCGTTGGATCAAACCCCTGATCCAACGATTGTCATTTAGCTGCGCATAAATAAGAAAAGGCATTAGGGTTTTGTTTAGTTGGACCGATCGGGCCTTATTATATATGGATCTATAAAATAACTATGGATATGTAATTTTTATGGGCTCTTTTGTAATAGATTTATTTTCATTAAATGGGTTTTATAGAATGGACTGTTTTTTATATTTTGGGTTTTAAAACTATACAAACTAACTACCTATGACACAATGCTAACACTAACAATGTAATAACACTACTACAATACTACTAAACCAAAAATGACATAGATATAATACAACAATAAAATGAAAGCAAAAACAAAAGTTAGGTGAAAATTCAGTGACAGCACATATTGCATACACTTCATACACACTTCATAACCTTAGACTAGAGTTATTTTGCTTTACTTGAATTTGTTGATCTGTTTGGCATTATTGCACTAGGATATTTAAGAATAGAACTAGGGCCAGATTCTACTTACTAGCACTTGTTGACAATCAGCACAATTTTGCTGAGGTAATCTTTTTATATTTTTTCTATTTTCTAATTTTAGTTGCATTACTTGAGGAAATGCAATGAGCTAGGTTTGGGGAGTGTTAACTCCTAGAAAGTACTTATTTTTATGCATATTTTACAATGCTTTTGCTTGTCTTTAGGTATATATGTTTGCATTTAGTTGTTAAAAGCATGCATTTGCATAAGGTGTTAGGGAGTTGTTCTTTTGCCAGCGTGAAAGGTTGTTTTATTGGCATTGATGCAGGATAAGAGCAAGGAAGGCTTGGCAGAGCAGCGCATGAGCAGAAAGCTGGAAAAGTAGAAGAGAATTGTCGAGTCGCAGTTGGAAAAGTTGGACCAGAGTTTGACAAGCTCAGTTAGCAAAGAATTGAATTCTGATGTCCGTCAAAGTAGCTGTTGAACCCAGTACACATCAACCCTAATATTTAAAAGAGGATAACACATTTATCTTGGTGTGTTGATCAAAATTTAAATTTCGAATCCAATCTAGGGTTTCCACGTATGCCTATTTAAAGAAAGATAAGAGATCAATCAAAGGGGACTTGGAGAGAGCACCATAGTGAAAGAGGAAGCTAGATGGCAGATTATGGTTCGACAATCTTAGACTGAGAGCTCTAGAGCATTCGAAGGGTTGCATCAACAGACCTCATTCTTTGCATATTCTCTTAGTTTAATTTTCATTTAAATGGTGATGTTGAGATACGATATCTTGCGGATGGAACCCCCAACCATGAACTAAGCTTTTACATTTGGTTGGGATGTTTGCGATTAACGCTCAATTTATTTCTGATTTTTAATAATTTAAAATACCTTGGCATTATTTTCTATCCTGCTAGCACTTCGTTTCCTTAAATTCTTTATCATACGACAGTTTGCATTGTATGCTTATTATGCCTTAATATCTTAACAGACTTAAGGGGTAACGATCAGTTGTCATGTACTAAGGAGAGAAGCTTTGACAGAAGATGTTCGAGTAGGTGAAGCTTACTTCGTAAGTGAATCTACCCCTTATGAGTATAGATTGAAACTTGATCAAGTTAATTTATGAAAAGTTGCACTATAGACATATAGGGGTTTTATCGTTGTTAACTTAGGGTATTTCCATCGACAGAGGCAATACTACTCTTGAAATCTGCTCTACAATAAATCCAAGGCAGGATATTATTAACAACTGGCATAGCTAGCGTAAAATCCAAGCATCCTTTGCCAACGATCACCACCCATTTGAATATTTCTTTTTGCCAAATTGTTTTCACTTTCATTGCATTCCCTTAGCTATTATCTAAAATGAAAATTTAAATCAATCCAAATGTTCTTGATTCCTTTAACAAGTAAAACATTGAACAATTAAATTCTTGGTCAATCCTCGTGGATACGATACTCAGCTTACTGCTATATTACTTGTTGATCGTGTATACTTGCATGTCATAGACTCAATCTTGACAATATTTCTTACATATTTACATTGCATTCTCGCTCTTTTGCCAAGCGTTAGCAAAGTCGACAACTCTCAACCTCCAAAAGTTTGCTATAAGAGTTCTTAGTCTAACTTGTAGTGCTACTAGTTGTGAAAGAAATTGGGGTGCTTTTCAGCTTGTAAGAAACTTTCTTCCTATATTCTTTCTTTCATATCATAATAAACTATTAATCTTTAAGTGCTTAATAATTTATATAATTTTTACTTCTTCAGCTTCATACAAAGAAGAGAAATAGATTGACACAAGTCTGATTGAATGATTTGGTCTTTGTAAACTACAATCGTGCATTGAGATGTCGATTCCAACTGAAAGGCGCCAATTCTATTCTTTTGGAGGATATTGATGAAAGTAATGAATGGTTAATTGGGAGAATGTAGAATAATTCTTCTAAAAATGGACATGAATTTGTGTTTAATGGTGATGATCTGACATGGATTCAGGTTGGTAGAGCTGTCGGAGCCCATGATCCTAGCTATTTGACTAGAGCATCAAGGAATCCTTCCTCTGCATTTGTTAAAGGAAAAGATGTAGCTACTAGTTCTACAACCTCTACTCCTAGATCAACTCATTAAGTCCTAGTGCATGATGATGATGAGATGGAAGAGGATATTGGTGAAGATGGAGATTATGGACTTGATAGAGATGGGTATTTCGAGGATGGTAATGATTTGGAGTAATGAAGTATTAGTCCTTTAGTGTTTAAGTGATAATTGTCTAAGTGTGACTTTGTCCATGTTGCTTACTTATATTTGAAGTTTGAACTATGTTTGATACTTCAATTGTTTTTTTATTTATTTTATTTGAACTATGCTTGGTTGCTTTCTAATATCAATTTGTTTGATTTGAGAATTAAGTATAAATTTAAGACCTTAAGTAGAAAATTATTTTTTATCTTTTAGCATTTATAATATAATTATCATGTTTTTAAGTACAAAATATGTTATAGGGTTGATTTATAAAATTTTACGATAAAAAAGGTGTCTCACTTATAAAAGGTGAGCACCTTCACTTAGCACATCGCGCTTCGGCTCCAGGGACCTTTTACGCCTCAAAAGGCCTAAAGCCTGTTGGAGTGATTTACAGGTAGGGTGGGTTAGTAGAAGGTACCAAAGAGGATATCGATTTAGTTAAGTTTTGAGCACATGAAGCTGCTCCACAACTAGTAACTAATTTCTTAATTAATCTCGGCTTGATGAGAATTTTAATGAGCAAGTCAGAATCAATCATGTTTTCGAGTCCATTGCTTTCATTAATTATTACAAAGGCAGTCGTTGTAACACCATGTTCAACATTAAGAACCTTTCTAGCTCGTAGTAGATTGGGTAAAGGTCGTGTCAAATTCGGGTTCGTCGATGTACGGGTTGTGGCTTGTCGGGTTTCGCATAGGTCTAGGTTTGATTTAAAGCTAGGTGGGTTGGTCGATGGTCAGTGAGTGGTATGGGGTCGAGGGTGAGTGGCCATGTGCGGCTGTGTGGAGAATAAAATAAAAGATTTTTTAGGTATTAAATTAGTGTAATATTGAAATGTAAAAGGATAATTTTTTTTAAATTTAATTAAAATAATGTGTAAAGATTGAAAGCTAAATATATTATTATGTCAATTTTATTAAGAGTGATGTCATTATTATAGAGAATGAATGAGAATGTTCTTAATGGGTTTAGAACTCATGATCTAAGAGAATATAAGAGAACAAAAATGAACAGCTTGGTTAACAAACCAAATGTACTTGCTCAAGCGTCGTGTCATCTTGATTACATTTTTAACAACCAACCAAATACTTATTTTTTGTAAGTTGGTGATTTATTTATAAGTTTTCATAGTCTTGAAAATAAAAATAAAACAATTTATAGTCGAAAGACCATCATGGTAATTTATTAAAATTATTATGGAAAGAAAAATCAAAAGGGGATTCTAAAGAATGGTAGATTAGTATACGGCTAAAAGATGCCAAGTTTGGGACAAAGTATTGATACTTACAAAAATAAGTATTGAAACACTTAAACTGAAAATGTTAGATTTCTTGATAACATTTTCGGGTTGGGCTTTTGAGTTTTTTCTGCAAGTATCGATACTTATTTTGTAAGTATGGATACTTAGTTTTTTTATAAACTTTCAGTTCGGGACAAAAGTATCGAAACTTACAAAAATAAGTATGGAAACTTATTTTGGAACTGAAAATGTTAGACTTATTGATAACATTTTCGGTTGGCTTTTGTAGTTTTTCCTGCAAATATCTATACTTATTTTGTTAGTATCGATACTTAGTTTTTGGGTTAACTACTAAAATGGTCACTTATGTTTTCCCCCAGTACAGTTTTGGTCACCAATTTTCAAATTCGACCGATAAGGTCACTTACGTTTTCGATATGTAAACTTCTGATCACTCGAAGTTACGTGTCGTTAAATGGGTGACGTGATTGTTAAGGGAAATTTATATAATTACACATTTGGTTCCTGTTAGTTACTTATTCTATCAATTTGATCATAATTTTAATTTAATTAAATAAATTAACCAGTCAATTAGGTGCCAACACATGTCATTACCTTATCGGAGGAATTTAATTATTTATTTTTATTTGATAAATTTATTTTCCTCCTCCAATCAAGTGGTGACACGTGTCACCTAATTGGATGAGGAAAATAAAACAAAGAGCTAATATGCCTTGGCTAGGAATTGAACCTAGGTTCCCTTAGGTGTAAGTGGCATAAGTTTACCACTGAACAAAGTACAAAATACAATATATGTTTTAGTTTTTTTATTAATGCAAGGAAAAAGAAATAAATATGAATTAAAGGGACTCGAACATGACATATTTGACACATAAAAAACATTTAAAGTACTGTAGAAATATAATAATTAAATTAAAGTTGACAACATTTTATATATTTATATATATAATTATATTAAAAATAAAAATTATATTCGAGTGAACTTTAATTTTGTTGTTAATCTTATTTATTTCCTATTTCATGGTATTAACTTTAATTTAATTATTATATTTTTATTTTTAACAAAATTTAATTTAATTAAATAAAAAATTAAATTATATTAAAATTTTATATAACGAAACAAAATTTATCTTATGATTAGAGTCATATTTCTTGAGTTTGAATTCGTTAAACGAATTTTTAATATAATTTTAAAATTTTATTTTAAATCATAAATTAACTATTTTTAAATATTATATTTCTATAGTAGTTTAAATGTTTTTATGTGTCTCAAGTATGTCATGTTCGAGTCCCTCAATTCATATTTATTTATTTTTCCTTTCATTAACAACAAACTAAAACATATATTGTATTTTGTAATTTATATCATAAATGGCTACTTGGTTCAGTAGCAAACTCACGCCACTTACATTCCTTTAATCCAATCAGATGACACATGTCACCACCTGATTAGAGGAGAAAAATAAATATATTAAATAAAAATAAATAACTAAATTCCTCCAATAAGGTGATGACATGTGTTGGTACCTAATTGAGAGATTAATATATTAATTAAATTAAAATTAGGACCAAATTGATATAATAGGTAACTAACAAGGACCAAATATGTAATTATATGAATTTCCTTTAACAGTCACGTGACTCATTTAACGAAACTTAATAGAAATTAGCATTCGAGTGACTAGAAGTTTACATCGAAAACGTAAGTGACCTTATCGGTCAAATTTGATAATCAGTGACCAAAACTATACTGAGAGAAAATATAAGTGACCATTTTAGTAGTTAACCCTTAGTTTTTTTTTATAAATTTTCAATTCGGGACAAAAGTATCGAAACTTACAAAAATAAGTATGGAAACTTGTTCTTGAACTGAAAATGTTAGACTTCTTGATACTTATTTTTTAAGTATCGTTACTTAGTTTTTTTGATAATTTTTTAGTTTGAGACAAAAGTATCGAAACTTACAAAATAAGTATCGATACTTATGTCTCTGAACTGAAAATATTAAACTTCTTGATAACATTTTCGGTTTGGGACAAAAGTATCGATACTTTCAAAATAAGTAATGATACTTGTTCTTGAACTGAAAATGTTAAACTTCTCGATAAGATTTTCGGTTGGTTTTTTGAGTTTTTCTGCAAGTATCGATATTTTTAAGTTTCAATACTTTTATCCTAAACTAAAAAATTATCAAAAGTTAAGTATTGATACTTAACAAAAAGTATTGATACTTGCAGAAAAAACTCAAAAAACTAACCGAAAATGTTATTAATAAGTCTAACATTTTCAGTTCAAGAACAAGTATCGATTCTTATTTTTGTAAGTTTCGATACTTTTGTCCCGAATTGAAAATTTATCAAAAAACTAAGTATCGATACTTACAAAATAAGTATCTATATTTACAGGAAAAAAACTTAAAAAACCCAATTGAAAATATTATTAAAAAGTCTAACATTTTCAGTTTAGGAACAAGTTATCATACTTTTTTTTCGTAAGTTTCGATACTTTATCTCAAACTTGTAGTCTTTTAGTCATTGTACAACCTGCCCAATCAAAAGACGCTTCAAAACAGTATACATGCAACTTTTTGTAAACAGAAATTGATAATTTAAAATAAAATATTATGATAATCCTCTTTCACAATTTAAGGATTTGTTTATTATTAGTGGATTAGTTCTCGAACAATTAAAAAGAAAAAGTCTGAAACTTGTTGCGAAAAGAAATCACAATTTCCAACGTTTTTTTTTTCCTTTGTTCATGTCAGAATAGCAGTATTTCTGCTACTGAATTTTCAGACCCTGCTTGGGAAAGAAAGATCAAGAGTAAAAATATTCATATAGTGCTCAATGCGCACTCATTTGTCGTCTTTTTTATATATAAATAATCGTATTTAAAAGTAAAAAAAAAATCAAATTATTTAACTTGACTTAATGTGAAATAATTGACTCGTTTTAATTCGACTAAAATTTTTTAAATAAAGTTTAAGTTATAAAATAAAAATTTAAATAACTCGAAATTTTTAGTAATTGGTTGATCAGTTTTTATATTCGAGTCAAGTTTGTCAATTCTGTATGATGTATTATATATATCACATATGGAAATATATAAAAATATATATGTATATCGTGCATACATATAGAAAGCTGTTAAAATTAAAATCATGTGTACCACCCAACCCCAAGTATATACATATAGAAATATGTGTGCACCGCTACGTATATGCATATAGAAATATATATGTACACCACTATGTATATGCATATAGAAATATGAATGAAGAAATATATATGTACAATTAAATTTGTACAGAAACTCGAAAACTCGACTCGATTTGACTTGACTCGAATTTTATAAATTCGACTCGAATAAATTTCAAATAAAATTTGAATCGTAAAATAGGACTTGCAAACTCGAATAACTCAAAAAAATTTGACTTGACTCAACTCAATCGAACGTCCAACCCTATTTATAGGTGGCATGTATTTTATATAAGGGTTAAATGAAAAAAGAAGTACCCAAAGTATACGTTTTTTGAACTTTAGGTGCCTAAAGTATTTTTTGTAAAAATAGGTGCCCAAAGTTTCAACCATTATAATTTTAGGTGCCTGAAGTTTAAACAGTTTCAATTTTAGGTGTCTGGCCGTTAAAGGATGTTAAAAATTTGTTAACCAATCAATGCTTGGCACGTGGCATATTTAATTTTTTTTTTTCAAAATTAAAAATTTAAAACAAAAAAAAAACTTTTAGTTTTTCATAAAATCTCAAAATTTTATAATTAATAGTCTCCAAATCTCTAAACTTAAAACTCTAAATCGTCGCCGCTTTCGCCACCGATCGTCATTCCTGAGTACACCCATTTGGTCGCTGGACCAAAGCGGTCATTTCTCCAAAACGGCGTCGTCGGAAATACAAACGACGTACAATCGAACATTAAACGTGAAATTGATGTTCGACTGGCATTCAACGTTTTTGGCGACGCCATGTTAAGGGAAATGTACGTTTTGGTCCGGCGACCAAAGGAGTGTGCTCAGGGCAGCGATCGGCGGCGATTTGAGGGTTTAGGTTTGGGTAATTTTAGGGATTTTGGGATTGTTTTGTAAAATTTTCAAAATTTCAAAAATTTATGAAAACTAAAAATTTTGGGTGTTTTTTTTTAAAAAAATCAAATTAGTGTCACGTGTCAAACATTGATTGATTAAAAATTAACACCCATAACGGTCAGCACCTAAAATTATAACTTTTTGAAACTTTAGGCACTTATTTTTACAAAAAAAATACTTTATGCACCTAAAGTTCAAAATGGCATACTTTGGGCACGTATTTTTCATTTAAAAATATATATAAAGAAATATATATATATATATATGTACAATTAAATTTGTACATAAACTCGAAAAATATATTCAATTCGAATAAATTTTAAATAAAATTTAAATTATAAAATATAACTTACAAACTCGAATAACTCAAAAATTTAACTCGACTCGATTTGACATCCAACCAAATGGCATGTATTTTATATAATGCATTTACTATACTATTTTTCTCACTAAAAAGTGCTATGGATTTAATCATATAATGCGATTCCAGCCGTTTATTGTTGTATGCTAGTCATTGTCTACTTTTTTTTGTTCCAATGCTAGTCATTGTCTTCATTCACTGTTCTTTCTTTCCTTTAATTTTCTTTCCTTGTAAGTTGTTACCAAAACTGAGAGACTGAATTTAATGCTAATGCATACATTTTTTGTTCCTTGCATCCATTTTCTTTTTCTTTAAATCCTTTTTACCAAGGCACTTTCAAGCTTTGTAAACTTCAATGGCTACCTTGTATCTTCTCTACATACCAATATTCTTGGTCCTGTATGGTTTCACAAAGCACTTCCTAATCAGAATCCATAACCTTCCTCCAAGTCCATTTCCATGTCTACCCATCATCGGCCACCTCCACTTCCTTAAGAAACCTATCTACAAAACCCTATTCGACATCGCAAATCGGTATGGCCCCGTACTCTTCTTCAAGTTCGGCTCACGTTCAGTTGTCGTCGTCTCATGACCAGCTGCTGCAGAAGAATGTTTGACCAAGAACGACATTGTTTTCGCCAACCGCCCTCACTTGCTCATTGGGAAACACTTGGCATACAACTACACCGGTCTCTCTTGGGCTCCTTATGGAGATCTTTGGCGAAACCTTAGAAGAATTTCGTCGATCGAGCTTTTGTCGACGAGCCGCCTACAATTGCTATCAAGCATACGCATGGACGAGGTGAAGTCATTGATGAGGAAGCTGTTATGCAATCAAGATGAAGCTATTGAATTCAAGAGAGCATTCTTTGAGTTAACATACAATGTAATGATGGGGCTGATAGCAGGAAAAAGGTATTATGATTGTGAAAACGTGGAGATTATGGAGGAAGCCGAAAGGTTTCGAGAGATTCAAATCGAGGCGCTCGAGTTGAGTTCTGCAACAAATTATGGCGACTTCGTGCCTTGGCTTAAGTCCAGGAAGTTGGAGAGGAGAATGGTGGAGTGTGGTAAAAAGAGAGATAGGTTTATGCAAGATCTGGTGGAGCAGCATAGAAGAAAAATGAGGAGTGACCCAATGGAGAGAGGAAGAAGACCATGATTGAGATTTTGCTGTCATTGCAAGAATCAGAATCCGAGTTTTACACTGATGAGATCATTAAAGGCCTGATGATTGTAAGATCTATGTTATTTCTTGTTTTTGATCCATTGATAATGCAATGATCTAACATTTTCAGGACAAATTCTATTGATGGCAGGAACTGAAACTTCAATTAGTACTATGGAGTGGGCGCTTTCACTTTTGCTGAACCACCCTCAAGTGCTTGCGAAGGCTCAAACTGAAATATTGAACACGGTGGGAAATGAGCGTTTGATCGAGGAGTCCAACCTGGCTCAACTTCCTTACCTCCGTTGCATCATCAGTGAAACTTTGAGAATGTACCCACCAGTTCCAACGATGGTGCCTCACGAATCATCAGAGGAATGCTGGGTCCAGGGTTACCGAGTTCCAAGTGGCACGATGCTATTGGTCAATATATGGGGTATACAGAATGATCCAAAGATTTGGGAGGACCCTGCAAGCTTCAAGCCAGAGAGGTTTGAGGGACTAGAGGGTGCAAGAGATGGGTTCAAGTCGACGCCGTTCGGGGCAGGAAGGAGAGGATGTCCTGGTGAGGGTTTGGGACTCAGAATAGTTGGATTGACTTTAGGGTCATTGATTCAGTGCTTTGAGTTGTCCAGGATTGGGAATGAGTTGGTGGATACGAGTGCTGGAACAGGGTTCACCATGCCCAAGGCTCAACCCTTGGTAGCAAAATGCAGGCCACGCCCTGCCATGCTTAATCTCCTTTCTCAAATCGAAAACTGATTGGCAGAAATGATTCCTAGTTGTTGTAATTGGACAATTCAACTGCTAAAGCAAGAATAAGAAGTTTCAGTTTCCAGTCAACTTGCACTGTTTTTGTTGCCTGCTTAAGTAATTACATGTGTAAAATGCTTGAGAACCGCCAACAAGTCCATTCATTCGGTATAGTTTATATTTTTGTTATTTTAGAAATGTGACGGAACTTGCAAAGCCAAGCTTTAGCATTGCCATTATGGACCAAATTTCACCAGGCTCACTCAATGACACAAAATTCCACTGCGTTGGCACCATTGCATAAAATAAGACATCATTTGAAGAAAATGTGAAATCAGTCCTAAAAAAATGCAAGTCCAGGTTTCTAAACTGATATTCCATTGGAAGATAAAAGCTACATTTGTATTAACCTGCTAAAATATGAAAGATCACTGTGCAGTATTTACAAATTCGAAGAGACATTGATGCAACACAAAATCTCAGACTACAGTTCCGACTTTACCTTCTAATTAGTTGGTGAAGAAAAACTATTACAGCTACTTCAGTTGTGTGATACTTCGCTAAAATCCCTCTTCTTCCAATATCCATCTTCCATAAGCATTCTAAAGACCTGGATCATGAGCTTTTATCTAGTGCACCATATTTGGTCCGATATGGTGCAGGAGTCACATGGTTTTTACCCTTTGGTTCTGAGAGAATTCACAGGCTTCACTGATTGAAGCCAATCTGATTTCAGCTGGGGGTATGAAGCAGTCCATTGACAGGCCTGGAACATTGAACGCCACTTCTTCAATTGCCCATGCTTCCTCCATTCTGGTCCTAGAGTGGCTCATTGCAGTATCTCCAAAGCGGAAAAGGGTCACAACAGATCGACCTGAGTGAGCGATCATTATTCCCTCAACAGGTCTGTAATCCTCGAGGAATGAATTGATTGTTGTCTCCCAGTAGACAGCATCACCCCCATTATTCTGAATTCTGGTCAAATGCGAGTCTTCCAGGTGCACAAGAAGCCCTGTCTTCTGGCTGAAGTAGCCAAATAAAACATGTCTTATGATCTCTGCAGGTCCTTCACTCCTGGCCTTCAGTGTTGCAGGATCCGCAGAAAGCTCGAGGATAAAGCAGTCCTCACCATGTACCTTCTTTTCTCCAATGCATCTTGCATTGCTAAACATGCTCGCTGTTGTTCTTGGATCAAGTCCCTGCAACAAGAACAGCTTTTCAAACTCCAGGCTAAATGATTTCTCATGAAGAGGAAAGAACAGTGAACGAGCAAGAACAGAGAAAATTACCTGAAGTGCACGGCGAAGGGGCCTAACAGGCCCTTTAGCTGCATGTGCACCAAGCCAAGGAGTGTGCCTCCACACAAGCTTCCCATTACACCCAGCATGAACCTTACTACCACCAAGTGCAAGCTCCACATACCACATGTCTGGATTCATTTGCCATAAGACAAACCCACCTGACTCCGCAGCCTTGGAAGAATTCCGATTCTTTGTGACCTTGTTAGCTGTCTCAAACTCAGAAGCTATCATTCTCACCCTTCCCATAGCGTATGCATTGTGGATCGAATTTTGAAGCTTTTGCCCACCTGATGCAGCAGCATACTGCTGTATTATGTATTGAGCAGATGAAGATTCCTGCAAAGTTTTTGAACAGAAAAATGTTAAAAGAGTTTCTTCCATGGAAACCAAGCCTTCAAAAAAGTGCTAAACAAATTCTCGCTAAACTGAGCAGCCAAACATGCTTAAAAAACCCAGCATCAGACATAAATTGAAAAATAGTAAATAAAAAACAGGAAGGCCTAAAACAGTTGTTACTGAAATCCCATCAAAAACAACACTTTTCTTCTCTCTTTGATCAATAAGTTAATGGAAGTAGATAGCAAATTAAAACACACTGCAAACGATTACCCCTTATCTTCTGGGTAGATAAAGCTATATTATTTAACTGCCTGTCAAGTGTCAACATGCACAACTTACTCTTCACTAAAATCATGAATTTGTCTCTTGTTTTTTTGAGATGAAAGGAAAAATCAAACCCAGCATTAATAACCAAATTCTAGCAGTTTCAGAGAGAGCTTATTTAACTAAATAATTTTTCACCTGAAAAAATAAAGCCTTTTAGACCAACCAATCAAATTCAGCATTAGGGAACAAAATGAGAGAGAGAAGGAGAACAGGGGAACTAACAATAGGCGTATCCTTAATGCTGAGGAGAGGGAAAGGGTCCAACGCGCTAACGTGCACTGGTGC
Source organism: Hibiscus mutabilis (assembly GCA_019671005.1). Taxonomy (NCBI): domain Eukaryota; kingdom Viridiplantae; phylum Streptophyta; class Magnoliopsida; order Malvales; family Malvaceae; genus Hibiscus; species Hibiscus mutabilis. The sequence continues at coordinate 64,007,191 of CM033716.1, forward strand.
CAGAGGCGCACCCAAGACACCGAGCAACAACCTCAGATCGGAGCGTTTACACGTTGAAGTCGAAACGGAAGGAGCGCGTGCTAGTTGACCCTTCATCCACTGGGCCCAGCCACCTTCCATCCTAGAATCTCCATCGTCCGTCCCATCGGGACCGGGACCTTCTTTCAAAGGAGACAAAGCCTCCGCCGGCCTCAAGCTCCCCGACCTGAAAATCAAAGGCTCCGGCTGCGATGAGTGATGGTTTCCGTTATTCTTCCTACGCCTCAGTAAGCTGGATATTGGTGAAGCACTCCTCGCCGGACCTTTGCCCCGCGAACGGCTCGGAGACAATCCCCTGACAACCGAAAAAAAACCCTGTTTTCTCTCCATTTTTATGAGTCTGCCACAGAAACCCAAAAATGACAGAGGTTATCGTTAAGTTTCCCTCCCCTTTGAGGTCTTAAAGCGCGAAATGAGCACACTCAAAAGAGTAAAGAAGGAAGAAAATAAGCACACTGAAAACTAAAGCAGCTTAAAGAAGAAGAAAAAGAGACAACGGCGTTACCAAGAAGGAAATGTAATGCAATATGGGAAATTAATTAATTAATTAATTAACTAAATGGAATGCGCAGGTTATCCCCGCCAGACAAGAAAACAGAATCCAGCCAGTTTGGTGTGTTTAGGGTTAAGTTTCCTGGTGGCCCATTTTTTAATTTAAAAAAAAGAGAGAAAAATCAAATTAAAAAAACTCGTGACGGAGAATGAAACGGAGAATATGTTGCTTTGAGGGAAATTTGTGTGGGGAATAGTGCCGCCGTTAGAAACGGTCAAGTGTGGTCAAACAATTATTTTAAAATAAAAAATATACTACTGTATATCAAAAAAGGATACTGGGATTAATAATTATCAATCTACAAGGTCATATTTTAGAAAAATTAAGAAATTAAAATCTTGCTTGAATTCTACTAATATTTAAGGTTGAAGTTAGGTAAATTTAAACGATTTCTATAACCATGTATAATATATATATATATATATATATCAAGTAATTTGAGAGATTGGAGTTGAACTTAAAAATTCATCTACTAATTACTAAAATTTTTAAGTTATTCGAATTTTTATTTTATAACTCAAACTTTATTTTAAAAAATTTAAGTCGGATTGAATTTATGAAACTATGAGTCGAGTCAAAACGAGTCGAGTATTTTTTTAGCGAGTTGAGTTTTTTTCATCGAGTCAATATTACAAAAAAACAATAAAATATTTTAAAATGAAATTAAATAAAATAATGTTTTTATTATGTTTGAAGTCAAATTTTTTTTAACAATTTCTACGGGAGGGGGAAGGGAAATTTTACTCCTATTGAGTCTTGAACCACAACCTAGAAAAATGAGAGGATGTCAACTGAAAGCTTTAACCACCAACTCTAGAGATTGTTGATTTGTAAAGTCAATTTTAAGTTTATCGAACAAATGAATAGATTGGTTCATGAACAATTCTTTTTCCGGAAAAGATTAGAATTATGCTAATATGTATGTGTTAATTAATCTTAATCCTTTATTTAGGTATATATATCGTGCTGATAAAATTGTTAATTTTTTTCAACCTGAATCACTTAAAAATAATATTTTTTCACTTAATCATTTATAGATTTTTTTGAATAATTTAAAGGTGATTACAAGGTAATATATATTCATATATATTTTTAACTTGTTGACAATGCACAAACATTGTAGACAGAGTGATGCTCGGATTTATTAGAATGAATATCATCCGTTTTTTACTATGACCACTTGTTAAGTTTAGATTTTTTACTTTTAAAAGTTAACTAACACTTTTTTATTAATATATATGTTTTATTTACCACATTTGTTTTATATTTTTACGCTTAATACACATTTTCTCCTTAAACTTTACATGTTTTTTTAACTTGTCCCCTAAAGTTTATTTGAACCGCTTTTACCCCCTAACGTTTTCGCTGTTACTCATATTGTCACATACTGTTAAAAAAGCTATCTTGGCCAATCAGAACGTGCCACATCATTTTTTTATTTATTTTTAAATTTTAAAATAAATATATTAAAATATTTATTAATTTAATTTTATTTCCCAAAGCACCCCATCTTCTTCCCCAATTTCATCGAGCATGATTTTGGGATAACTACTGATATCAGTCTTGCTTAGAAATTAGCATTCTTTCCTAAAAAACCAGCGGCAAAACAGATAAGTTGAAGCCACAATTGAAATGGGCGGATGGAGAAACGCCGTTCAAGAAGCTACCACTTTCAAACCGCTGTTCGTGACAATATACGCCACCATTGTGGTGGGGATAGTGATGTCTTAGTTTTATGTATTTTCCGCCATTTACTCTCCCCGTCCGTTTTCACTGCTCAGTCCATCTTTACTTCTTGGCTTTCCTCTCTTCTTCTCCCAAGGTACACTACTTTTTCTTTTCTTTAATAAAGCTTATGCTTTTCAAAAAATGATTGAGCTTATATTGTTAGAACTACCCTGTTGCATTATCTTAGTTATTCGATTTTTGTCAAAACGAAGCATTGTTACTAGATTCTTGTTAGTTTGACTTTTTGTTTGTATGTTAAACCTTTTCTTCCCTTACCTTTATTTTTCTGGAATTATGTTGCAAAATTTTATCCAAATCTAGTAGGGTATCCAAATGTAGTAAACGAACCAAGATTTACATTTTTGGGGGGTCATTGGCTTTATAAATATTTAAGCTTTTGATTGGTAGATTAATGGTAGAATTTAGCTTTGCATTGTTTGTTTGGTGCTGCCTTTTGGGTTTTATTTGAATTTTATGGATAATGAATTAAAGTTGCAAATAAATAGTTTGGAGATTCTGAGTAACATACTCGATCTGTCTAAATTCAAGGTTCAATCTTATGAGATTTCTCTTTGAAAAATAATGACAACCATAAAAGCTGTGAAGGTTTTCAAAACAATGGCAGAACTGTTGCAGTGGAGGGTGGGTATTTTAGGGGAAGAAGATGGGTATTTTGAGAAATATTTTAACATATTTATTTTATTTTAGTTTTTATTTTATTTTAAAATTTAAATATAAATAAAGAAAATAATGTGACGCGCTATGATTAGTCAAGACAATTTTTTAAACGGTATTAGCTTTTAGGGGTAAAATAGGTAACGGTGTAAAGTTTAGGGGGCAAAAATGATCAAAGCGAACTTTAAGGGACAAGTTGAGAAAACATGTAAAAATTAGCGAAAAAAGTGTCACGGACCGCACCCCAGGGTCTGAGCCCAGCTACACCAGGTGGGAGAGCAAGTCCTCCACACCCTCTTGGGCCTAACATCCAACCGAACTGGTCCTTCACCTGGGGTTGAGGAGTTATACTCCTTGAAGGACTATAATAGGCAATGTCTTAGTTAGAGTCAAACTCTACCATTAGATGCCGGGGTTATAAATAGAAGCTCACCCCTACCTCATTAGGTACTTCATTAGTCTTCATTAGATTTTAGCCTTGTTTTCCATATACTTTAGTTTTTGAATAATACATCGAACATTCGTCTCGAATTTTTCTCGTTTTTTTTGTCGTTTCTCTTTCATTATTCTTTTATTTTCGCGCGGATCCAAACACTATCGTTTAGATCGGTTAAGCTTATTCAGACGCTACACCATTCTAAAGGCGTCTAAGGTCGCACGTTCCGGTTTGAGTGAATTTACGCACGTGAAAAATGCATAAAGCTTTTTTTTATATATGAAAAAATTGATGTTGACCGTGACAAATGAACATTTGAACTAAGAATATAGTCCTTGGAAATGTGTGTTGGTATTTGGCAGCTGATTTTAAATACGAAAGTGTTGAATGGAATAGGATAGGCGGGGACCTCACCTCACGTCTCCACCGCAATACATTTGATCCCTTGCATAACTTCTCCTTCACATTTTAATTAATTAATTTATTTTATAATGATTGATATCAAATTCATTAAATGATTAATTTAAATCTAGTAATATATTAAAAGGTGATTTTTTTGTCACGGGGCTAGACTTCTGAACCAGCCCACCGTGCGGCCTTAGTCGAGTCCTTAAAACAAACGACTAAGTAAGCCTGAATCCTCACTCCAGAAGATCGAACTTCCAAGGCACCGAAGAACGTATGGTCGTTCTTAGCGGAAGCAAACTATGAGATCGGCTACAAAGAACTCTGAAAGAACGTGAACAACAAAAGAAGAACAACTCAGAGAATTTAGAGTGAATGCGCTCTCTATTACTCAAAAATAGATGAAATAATGGATGATTACAATTGAGGTGGAGAGGTCTCTATTTATAGTTGAGTCCCCTCTAATTCGACGGTCCCTACTGATTTACATCAACAGCCTAGATACAACTCTACCAACCATAAGGCATAATGCCAAGAATATTCCTTAGCTATCTATGGAAAGAATCTCTTATGTTCACATGGAGTGTTTACATAGATGTGGATGGATAAGCCTCCTTGGATCTTCCCACGGATCGGGCCAGTCTGGCGATCTCTTCAAACCCAAAGTGTGTCTCAGAACCTCATGGACACCCTGGTGTGTACCCTGTGGTGCTAATGACTCGGACCTTGGTTCACGGCTCGTGACATTCTCCCCACCAAACTTGGCGACGCCCTCGTCGCTGTTTCAGAATGGAGTCGGAAACGATCTTGTGACCTCCTTGGCACCTTAGCTTTCCCCCAACTCTGAATCGGGCTTGGTTGTCCCCTCATAAGAACCGCTCTTCCCATAAAGAGCACCTGACTCGTGCTGGGTTGTCCATCCATATGGACTCCTCGCTTCGGTTGTCGCCGCCATGTAACATCTCTCGTCGAACCACCTCGCACATCTCGGCCGTAGGAACTCTTTCCTAGCAGCTGGGATTTGTCTCCACTTGGATCACCATGACCCTCGAACAAAGGTTTGGATGCTGCCTTTGAACTTTAACCATCTAATGGGTTAGGTTTTCTGCTGCCTACACCCAACAAACCGGACAAATTAAAACCAAAAACACAAAGATTGTGTTCGAGATGTACCTTCTTCGGGATGAACTCCCTCGCGTTCACTCTAAAATGCATCGGCCCTTTTGCATCCTTGAAGTCCGACGCCCAATTTTGCATTGCCACTTCTTTCTCCACGAAGTTCAATGCACCTTCCACCTTGCCCAACGGTGGCCCTTCATATAACGAATCGAGCTTCAAAGCCTTGCTCTCTTCAGGCTCGTCCTGTACCTTGGACTGCTTGACTCTATGTGGGCAATCACGCCAACGATGTGGCTCCATGCAATGAAAACACTTCCATTGCACCTCCGGCTTGACCGTTGTGGATGAAACAATCATGCCAGCTCTAGCCTCCCTTTTCACAGACCCATCGTTTACCTTGATGGCTGAAAGTTCGGCTTTCTTGGAACAATCCTTTGACCAATGATCGCCGCCACAATGGAAGCACCTCTGTGGCCTCCTTTCCCATGGTCGGACTAGCATCCTAGGCTTGTTCCACCTCGATGGCTTTTCCTCGCCATGCGAAGTCCCATCCATTTTCGTCGAAGCCTGCACCTTGGCTCTAACCGCATCACTCTGTCCCTCCACTTTGTCTGTCATGCTTGATATGCCTTCTACTCCCCCCTCCTAGACTTTCACCTCGAGGCTCTCCTTGGAAATCATGAGGTTTTTCCTTTGGAACCTGGTGGTTTCGAACTTGGCTCATATCTTCTCACACGCTGCTGCAGAGTCTCTATGCCTCTGGGTCCTTCCTTCGATAGCCTGGGCCTCATCACCCTTCTGTGCTTCAGCGTTTCCTCCTTTCCTTGTCGCCATCTCGAACAATGCCTTCCACGAACACTTGGTTCACCAACCGTGGCTACGAACCGTGGGTACGAACCGTGGGCTCTAATACCAACTGTCACGGGGCTAGACTTTTGAACCTGCCCACCGTGCAGCCTTAGTCGAGTCCTTAAGACAAACGACTAAGTAAGCCTAAATCCTCACTCCGAAAGATCGAACTTCCAAGGCACCGAAGAACGTATGATCGTTCTTAGCGGAAGCAAACTATGAGATCGACTACAAAGAACTCTGAAAGAACGCGATGAACAAAAGAATAACAGTTCAGAGATTTTAGAGTGAATGTGCTCTCTATTACTCAAGAATAGTTGAAAGAATGGATGATTACAACTGAGGTGGTGAGGCCTCTATTTATAGTTGAGTCCCCTCTAATCTGACGGTCCCTACTGATTTACATCAACGGCCTAGATACAACTCTACTAACCACAATGCATAATGCCAAGAATATTCCTTAGCTATCTATGGAAAGAATCTCATATGTTCACATAGAGTGTTTATATAGGTGTGGATGGATAAGCCTTCTTGGATCTTCTCACGGATCGGGCCAGTCTGGCGGTCTCTTCAAGCCCAAAGTGTGCCTCAAAACCTCATGAACACCCTAGTGTGCACCCTGTGGTGCTAATTACTCGGACCTTGGTTCACGACCCGTGACATTTTAGTCTAATTGTGTTATTTACGATGTCATAATTTAAATTTCTAATATTGTTTAAAAGATCTAACATTTTATCACGTTAAACTAGCTAATTACTAGTAAATTATTTATTCTTTCTAATATACCACACAACAAAATCCCAAACATAAATTCAAGCAATCACGTAAAGCCAATCTTATTATTATTATTATTATTATTATTATAGGGATAGGATCTAGATACACAATGCATTTTTTTTTTTAATTTTACAATGATTCTTTGTCATTAGATGAGTGCAAATTGATAAATTTTTTAAGAGAGAAAAAAGAGAAGTTGATAATCTCAATCATAAATTTACTTTCATCCAATAATAAAAAATCAGTGTAAAACTTTTTAGTTTGTACATCGTGTAAATGGATCATAACTTAAATATATATGTGTGTTAGGATCCACTTACATAGTGTAAAACTCAATTACTTTTATACTTTTTTAGACCATTAGATGATGGTAATTAATGGCTAAGATTGTTTCTTTATTTTTTTCCAAGTGATAATCTTCACATTTTTTATCGTTAATCTCATCCATCCATTTTACTCATCCAATGGACATGAATTAGCGTAAAACTAAATGAGTTTTACACCATGTAAATGGATCTCATCCATATATATATGAGTATTTGGTCGAGTCAAAAATTTTGAATGAATCAAGTTGACGAGTCTTATTTTATCATTCAAACTTTATTTGAATTTTTTTCTAGTTGAGTTAAATTGTTTGAGTTTCTGTTCAAATTTAATTGTAAATATTTACGCTATTATGAATTGATACTGATTTATTTCAATTCAAACGACTTTCTATAACTATATATTATATATATTCACAAATGTGAGTAAGATTTGTAATGTTATTTAATAAATAAAATATCATCTAAAATTATATAATGTGTTGACAATATTTGAGTGGAAAATATAAATAGTAGTATAAAGGAGTCAAAGAATTGATGGAAAAAAATCTATATACGTTTTAATATGCAAATCTCAGGCTTAGATCATTTTATTAAAAAAAAAATTATCGTAAGATTTCTGTTCAACTTGTGAAATTGTGATTAGAAATGTCGGTGAGGCAAATTTCATAGGAATTCATCCCATTTCACATCCAATTAAATGGGTATAAGTACAAGTTTCATGAGTGATAGGGACGAGAACAAAATTTATTTTGGTCGGGAGTGGTGGGACAGACATAGGCATGACTTTATACTCGTCTCATTCTCATTCGTCTCGCCTATCCTTGTCTGATCCGTATTATCCCCGCCACTCAATATACATCATAAATATATTTAAAAAATAAATATTTAAAAAATAATTTTTAATAACACGCAACTTACATTCACTACTATTAAAAAAATTATGACGGAATTATGACTTTTCAATTCTCACCAAATTTTAACACACTTTCAGACCTCACCCATTTAGTTTCTCAATTTTTAACCTACGTTGAAGTTATATTTTAATTTACCAGTTAAAGGGTTGCAATAACCTTTTTTTAAAAAATAGAACAATGTCACACATGTGATAAGAGTCTGGAAGACAATTATTTTATACTTTTTTTATAAAAAATAATTTATATTTATTTTACCGATACTTATAAATATATTATATAAAGTGGATCACGAGACAAGTATAATAAAAATTAGGTATGTTTGTACAAACACATTTGGTTAGTTGGCCAAACTGTTCATCTTTGTTTTATCATATTCCCTTAGTCATGAGTTCTAAATCCACTAAGAATACCTCTTTTTTTTTGTAGAGTCTTCTTCTTCGCTTTTCTAAATAAGATTAAAATTAAAATTAAAATTAAAATCACGAGTTATAAGACTGGAATGATTTTAAAATTTAAATCTGCAGCGGGTTTACAGACAAGATGAAATTGAACATCCCGCACCACTCCTAATTGACATCGCTAATTGTGATTGGCTAAAGGAACACTGAAGGGTCATAGGTTGATAGAGAAAAGCCAAATGCAATCATGTTAAAAGAGAATTGTGGGCAACAACTTCCTTAACGCTATCAAACCCTGAATTTTAAATGCAAACGCTACCGGTAATCATTAGCTTCTTTTTTTCATTAACTGATAACTACTACATTTTTAAGATAAATATGAGGATTTGAATCTATAGAAGATAAAATAACATGAATATTTGTAATCACTTGACTAATCGATGAATTTTCTAAAACCTATACAGTGAACAAATAAGTTGTAGCCTTTTAGATGTTTAGGTTTAGGGTTATTAATAGAGAAAATTAGGTTAGAAGTATCGTCTTTATATTTGGTATCTACAAAATTCAATCCAGATTAGTCAACAATGAATCAGATATCGATGGTTAAAAAACATATTACTATATAAAATCTTAAAAAGATAAATTTTCTTATTCAATGCATGTTTGGTAAAAAAAAAACACGATTTCTAAATACTAGCGAGTTAGGGATAAAAATATTATGCCCCTTTCGGTGTTTTTTTCTACGTTCTACCACTAAAAAATTAAATTTTAAGTCCTAACCCTAAATTTTAAATTATAACCCTTACACCCTAAAAATACAACAAACTCTAATTTTTTAAACCTTAAACCACAAACTCTAAATCTAATTTTTAGTGTTGGGTATAAAATGAACACAAAAAAATAAAAAAAATCTATTCGTGAGTTAGTAGCTATTACTAGTTAAAATAATTAGAAAATATAATTACAGTAAACAATTAGATGATTATTATTATTTTTTGATCTAGTAAACAATTAGATTAAGTATGGAGTTGAACAATAATCTAGGTTGCATATGCAGCAAGAAATCTTGATTTGGTTGATAACCTAGAAAAACGAACCCCCTGACAAAGATCTTTTGGCCAAAAGAAGGGACATTATGAATCAAACAAGACAACTCCAACTTTTCCTTTTCTCAATTTTCATTTTATTTTTCCTTCCCACTCATCTCTTTATTCTATGTGTTGGTCAGAATGATTAATCAAAGCGTGAGTTTCGCTGGAGTAGTTCAGTGCTACACCCAACGACCTTAACTAGGAATCAAAAACCAATGCCAAAAGACACGACATTTCTGACTTTAAACTATTTTTAAATTTTAAGTGTTTAATTAATTTTTTTTATAAAAATAAGTGTTTAAAATTTTAAAAATTATAATTTTAAGTGCCCAGTCATTAAAAAGTTATTATTTATTTAAAACACGACACATAGTAAAAATATTTATTTTTAATTATTTTGAAAAAAAATTTAAATTTAAATTTTTTTAAAAATTCCAAAATTTTAAAAAGTTCAAATTAGTCCTAAATCCCTAGAAATTCATATATCCTAAATCTCCAAATCCTCACCGCTGTCGCCGAACCCACCCGTTTGGTCGGCGGACCCAGCGGACCATTCTCCTCACTCTTTGTCTTCGAAAAAAGGCGAACAGTGTGGCAATCGAACGGTTATTTCACGTTCGACGTTTAATGTTTGGCCGGCATACTGTTCGTCAGTTTCTGGCGACGGTGAGTGGGGAGAAATAGTCGACTAGGTTCGTCGACCGAAAGGGTGAGGCCAGCGGCGGCCGCAGCGATGAGGATTTGGGGATTTCGGATTTAGGGATTTGGAGATTTCGGATTTAGGGATTTCGGATTTAGGGATTTGGAGTGTGGGACCTTTGTTAAGCCTTTACTTTATCATTGGTTCGTGGCTTTCTTAAAAACCAATTCCCTTATCTCCTGGTTGGGGCGGTATAAAAATATCTGATCCAATTTGATTATCTATTGATTTAATTTGAAATTTTGAATACTCAATTTGATATTTATTTTTGGATTAGATATTTAATTTTTAGATCGAATACAGATAATAAAATTTTAAGTTTCGGATTATCTAAAAATTAAAAATTTTACTGATATTAATCTTGTTATATTTAATAATTTGATGTTTCTTATTTTCGAAAATTTAAAGATTCAAAATTTTCATAGATGTGAATCTTATTAGATTTGACAATTTGTTGCTTATAATATTTGAAAATTCAAATTTTCATACATATAACCGCCAAATTTGAAAAAAAATATTTAAACTAAATTATATATTCGAATAATTGAATATTCAATTTTTTGATCGAATATGAATCGCTATTTTATCTATGGCCCTGTTTGACAATTAGCGGATAGCTGATAGTTGATAGCAGATTACATTAATTGATATCTGATTGCTGATTGCAGTAGCCGATTTAACTAGCGGATTGTATTAGCTGATTGTATAAAAGTGTTTGGTAAAATTAATTGATAGCTGATAGCTATTTGATTATTTAAACAAGCAAAATGACATATAAAGACATGACTATATTCGATGTTTGTTTGAATAGTTTATTAGTTATCAATATTTTGTATCTACCATTCAAAAAATATTTTGTATCTATTAATATTAATTAGGTTACGAAAAATATTTTTTAATATAACAACAATAAGCATATTTGAAGAATCTATATATTAATTTATTATTTATATAATTATTTTTAGTACAATTTAATGAATTATTAAATTTAAATAAAAATTTAAATGTGTGAGAATAAAAAGAAAAAAACAAAAAGTATTACTTTACAAATGTCACAATATAAATGCGCAAGGGTGAAAAATTAAAATAGAAAAATGTTAAATTTAGGTTATTTGGAGATTTTTTATAATTGTTAAAGGTAAAAGGGTCTTTATAATTATTATGTCAAACCATTAATTTCAAAAAGTTAATATTAGCAGTTTTTTTAAAATTAGAAGTTTCACCCCAATCCGTTATCCACCAAACATCCAAATTAGCGGATTTGACCGGTCAAACCTTTAATATTAGCTCAAACCTCTAATTTTAGTTCAAATCGTTATTTACCAAACATGACATATGTAAAATTTTAAATCGGATCCAATCTGATATCTGAAAATACAGACCCTTGCCCCTAATATTTCTCCATCTCTATTTGTAATCAAATTGGATAATTGAATGGAAGAAAATGTCACCAATCAAACGGCGACAATTTTTTTCCAAAAGGAAAAGAAAAACAGCCATTATAATTCAGTTCACTGTGTGTTAAGCCGGGTTTGGGATGTATCATCAACATCATATATAATTGGGTAAATTACACAGTTCCTAAACTTTTAAGGAAATTTCATTATGATCATTGATCTTTTGAAAGTTACAATACAATCACTAAAATTTTAATTCACTTTCATTGCGATCACGGTCATCAAACACTATTAAAAAAAACTGGCATGACACTTCAAAATAATTACTTATAATTAATTTATTATGCATTTTCTCTTTTATCCCTAATAAACCCCTCTTCTTCCTCCCCTATTTTTTCATTTGATTCAAACTCAAAAAAGTGACTCGAACAATTTTATTTATTATTTATTATTTTTTATCTAATAAATTTTTACTCTATATCTGGAATTATCTAACACTAGGAATGAATCCTTTTTGAAACATGTATAGTATATTATGAAACAATGGGTAACCCAAATTACAATGGTGTATGGATTTATACATGCAGCTGGGGGTAGAATTTGTGGGTACCTTTATCCTAATATTCGCGGCAACAACGAGACCTATAGTGAATCAAAAGTGTGACACAGCCGAAACAATGATCGAAAACGCCGCATGCGCGGGGCTGGCCGTAATTATAATAATGTTAGAGGACCACAGGCTTATGAAAGTGATGAAAAGAGAGCCCTTTAATCCCTGAATTTTAGATTTTGCAAGCCATGGAGGAAAAAAGATAAGAGAGGGAGAAGAGAGGTTTATTGGGTATAAAAATTTGATTAGGTGAAAAACACATGAAATTAGATTATTTTTTAATTAATTTACATTTGATGTGTACAAATTAAAAGAAAATCTGGAACAAGTGCGCACCCAGGATCATGTTCCAATGCCAAACCAATCTAGTAGGCAACATCAAAGCAACAATCTAAGGTCAAAACAACCCTCACCATCAATTGATACTGTTAGATGGATGCTCATCCCCACCATTCTTTTGACTCAGGAGAGTTTTGTCGCTCAATCATAAGCTCTTGCTCAAAAGAGGTTTAGGAGTGACTTTTGATTTTGTTGGCATTTAACCATTCTAAACAGTCCAAGATTTTTTCTTTTTGACATTTTTGTGTAATGCATGCATTTGACCATTCTGTTGTGATTATGGATATCTCATGAATGCTTTTTGTTTTACATATTTTATACATGAAAAAACATTAGAATTTAACTTTTTGTGTATGCATGTTTTATACATGTTCATAGAATGGCCAAAACTTGGATTTTTGTTTGTGTAATGGTCAAAAACACTTTTATTTTTTATAGATAACTTATTAACTTAATCATATTATGTATTTTTGTGTATTGTCTTTTAAGTTTAAGAAATTCTTATACACAAATATGTACCAAAATCCAACATGTCATTAATAATATTCATTCCATTACAATAAACAACCTAGACACTTAATAGTAAGAATCCTAACATAGCAACTTCAACAACCTAGATACATAGCAAAACCCTAAAATAAATTGAATAAGTCCTAAAATTTAACCAAAAATTAGGACATTAATTTTCCTAATCCTAAATCCAGAAAAAACTCAAAACAAAGAAGCAAAACCCTAAAAAATTCTCTTTCCTTCTTTCACGTTTTATAGCTGAAATCTTCTTTAGAAGACCCACAATCACAACCCTTGATTGATTATATATTGATGGATCATACCAAATAAAAAAGTACAAGTGTCTAAGCTTTTTCCATAGTTTCCACAGCCCAAAACCTTCTACCAAGATTATTACTTTTTCATCTTGTCGTTAATGTAGAACGCGCTCCAGAAGCATACCCGATCCAAGTTTTCACCCACCATTTCGATTTCAAACTTCCACTTTTTTTCCTTTCTTTCTTCTATCTTCTGTAGATTTCTCTTCTCCACAATAGCCATTGAAAGAATGGTTAAAAGATAAAGGAACAATTTTTTAATTAGGGTTCCATTAAATAAAATATTAAGTTTACTAAAATGTCCTTTGTTTTTGTGGCAATATACCTCCAACATGGCATTAAAAAATAGGAGCAACAGAGATTAACACAAAAAACCCTAATGCTCTCTTCGAAAGAAAACTCTGCCTTGCCACTTCGGCAACATGATTACAAGAATTCTAGGGGTAGACTGCTAGAGGGCATCCTGATTGTTCCTGTTGTGCCAGCAAGGGAGAGGCCAGCGTCTCCCACTCAACTGGATGCAAGTACGATGGTAAAGAAAAGTTAGAGTGATGGTATGGATGGGGACCTGGGTTTTGCATCAGATATGGAAGTCGAGGGTGGAGAAGGTGGTATGACACTAGATGGACATGGGAAAAAGTTGAGTACTGAAGATGGTTGCACTGTTGCGGCCGCACAGACTGAGAAGGGTGAAGTATCATATGCTAGTATGGTTTCGAATGCTTCCAAGAGTAAGGAAGGTGATGGTGGATCACCCAGTTTTAGGGAGGCAGAAGTTATTATCACAGAGGAAGATGTGATCATGGATCGTACTAGTGGGATTCCATCTATTTAATTTTCAAACCGTGTGCATGATCAGATTGAAAACAACATGTGGAAAACTATCATTGTACGCTTGTTAGGACGTTCGATTGTGTATAAAGCATTGATTTCCCGCATCCAAGTGTTATGGAATCCTGTCGGGGAGCTCCAACTTATTTATCTGGATAATAACTATTATTTGGTTAGGCTTTCACATGAGAAAGATTACACAACGAAGGGGCCATGGACAATCTATGGCAGTTATTTAACTGTCCAGCTTTGGAGTAGATCGTTCTCAACTTCGGAGAAGCACCCGACACATGTGATTGTTAGGATTCAGCTACCTGTATTGCCATACAAGCACTATACGAAGGTGTTATTCCGGTGTATAGCTGCGTTTATTGGGCGAGTTATGAAGATAGACTATAATACTGATGTTGGTGGGCGGAGGAAATTTGCTTGCCTTGTAGTGCTCGTGGACCTGAGCAAGCCGTTATTGTCTTGCATTCGTATCGATGGGTCTATCCAAAAATTGGAGTATGAAGGTTTAAGTCAGATTTGTTATGCGTGTGGTGTTTATGGCCATGCTAAGGATGATTGTGATCGGACAAAGGAGCCTGTTGAGAATCCTAGAGAGGGGGATCGTGTTGTGGTTCCCGAAGAGGTAGATGTGGCTGAGAAAATATTGGATACTAATATCTTTGGACCTTGGATGATCGTTGAGAATAGGCATTGAAGACAATACGAGGTAGGTTCCAGCAGTTTCAACTGTACACAGTTGAAATCTACTTATATTGTACATAGTTGGGTTGTCGTTGATACGTCTAATAAAATATTAAATGTTATTCATAAGTTCCAAGGATTGTCGCGTATCAAAGTGTATCTATGGCTGGTTTGTTTTCGTAAAGTTGTGACGAATGATAAGCGTGTGAGGCATCACTTTGCTGTTAATGGAAGTTTTTCGGTGTGTGGCGATATTCTTAAGGATATCAACCAAGTTTATGCTTATGTCCGCCAGCTTTTCAGGTTTGATCTAAACTGATTTTCCTAGAAAGTTGCAGGATTTTTGAATCGCCGAATGACAGAAGATTGGTGCTTGATCGTAGCTGTCGTTTGGTGGAGCTGATGGTTACTGCACGAGAACTAAAAAATTCGTTGGTAAGCATGGGTCCAGTATCGAATCGTAGATCATCTATATGGATCCCACCGGCCGATCCTTGGATTAAAATCAACACGGATGCTACTTGGAGTGAGGGTGATAGATATGCGTGTTGTGGTGGTGTTGCTCGGAATAGTCTTGGTGAATGGATATTTGGCTTCTCTAAGTTTATTGGTGTATGTTCTGTGGGTGATGCAGAGCTCTGGGGTGCTTACGTTGGTTTACTTTATTCTTGAGGTGTCGATTATAGATAATTTGTTCTTGAATTGAATAGTTTGGAGGCTTTGCGCTTTTCGCGCGATGATTTTATTGGAGCAAATTTTTTGAGTAGGCATATTCAGGTGTTGAGGAAGCGTTATTGGGATGTTCATGTGCAACATGTGCTTCGTAGTCGTAACAAAGTTGCGAACGCACTAGCCAAGTCGGCTAGTTTTGATCATATGGTTTCTTTGTTTATGGCCACGCCACCTGCCTTGATGTCTTACTTGCTTTTGGATGACAAATTTGGTAGTGGCAGTGTAAGTTGTTAGTTGTTCGATGGTTTTGTTAGCCTTGTGCTTTGTTTTCTAAGTTATCTTTAGATTTTTTTACCTATTATCACATGTATTCTTTTCCTCCGTTTAAGTTTAGGGAGTTTTTTAATTAGAACAAGTATATTTGTCGCACAAGTAATAAATTGATAAGTATTGAGTGTCGAACCCACGAGGATTGGAGTAATAAACTCAAAGCAATCACACTTAAGAGTTAGTAAAATAATAATGGTTTGGTGATAGAAATAAAGTATAAACTATTGTTATGGCAAATAAAGGTAAAGTGGAGCAATTATCAAGAACAACAAGATACTTAGCAAAGATTTAGATAATTATGGATGCCGGGTTTATTGCTTAGGAACTATACTAATTACCATTCGAATATTATAACAGTGGCAATACATGTCTGCGTAAACCAATTAGTTCTTTATCTATCCGACAAGGTTTTCTAATAACTTCTAGACTCTCTCTATACCTAGAAGTAACAACGAGAAGCTATAGTAATGCATGTCTGCGTGAACCCTAACAACTTATTGTTTATTCAAGTTCCCTTTATTAGTCACTGAAATCCTAAACTTATGTCTAAGCCAGATTAGAACTAAGTTAACAGCTTAGCCACACTTTTCAC
Source organism: Hibiscus mutabilis (assembly GCA_019671005.1). Taxonomy (NCBI): domain Eukaryota; kingdom Viridiplantae; phylum Streptophyta; class Magnoliopsida; order Malvales; family Malvaceae; genus Hibiscus; species Hibiscus mutabilis. Next base: position 64,023,492 of record CM033716.1, read on the forward strand.
GTTTGTATAACCTAACTCTTTCGAATATCAAACCACAAATCAATAGTTAACATGCCTCTCTCGAATGGCTCTTACAATTAACTACACATTAAGAACATGAACAAGATAGATAAAGGAAAAAGCTATAACATTGAACAAGTAATTGAAACATAAAAATCCTAAAAAAATAAAACCCAACAAAAAGTATTTAACTCATGTTTGAGCAAATAACAACCATAATAAAAAAATAACTAAAAATATAGCAATTGGTAAAGCAAGAGAGAAAAAGAATCAAGGCGTCCTAAGATTTCTTCTTCGTGCCCTCAAACTGTTGCTGCAACGCTCTAAACTCTCCAAGCCTCTCTTGATAGCTTTTCGTCGCTTAAAGACTCCTCTTAACCTTCGACAATGGTGGTTCTCCGATGAAGAAGACAAAAGGTTGTTCTTCCTTGAATAAAAGCTTCTCTGCATATTTGTGTGTTAAGTGCAGCCTCCTTCTAATTGTTGCCCTTGATGTCTTTATATAGAGGTGCTCTCCTAGGGTTTTGAAAACCCTAAAGCGCAAGTAATTTTTAATGATGATCTTTGCTTTTAATAAATTGCCATGTGATCTAGCAAAGATGATCTTTGCTTTCCACATCATTAATGGCTCAATAAAGGAGAGGGTACCACACATTAAATCAAATTAAATGATCCAACATTTGTCTCCAGTGTCACAACAAATGTTGTAGCATCCAGTCCAGCACGAGAAAATTCTGCTCCAATATTCTAACATTCCATTGTTATGTTACTTCTTGCGCAAGAAACACTAAAAACCACAACCTTTCTCATTAATAGCATCAATATACATAAACATTAAGCTTAAGCACCATTACTCCATAACTATATGCAAACTACTCCTAAATGCAACTAAATGAGCCTAAACACATGCAAAAGCTAAGTAAAAAGGGTACGCAAAATAGGTTATCTACATACTCATCACCTTTCACCAAAAAAAATAGGAGCAACAACCATCTCAACTGTTCCGTTAGTTTTTTAACGGTTGATGGTTAAAATAAGACCAATTTAAAAGTTTGATAGTTTGATTGACAAGTTGTGTAGTTGGGTGGTAAAAATAGGACCGCCTCCAAAGATTAGTGGTCGCCTGAGTAGTTTATCCTTTTTATTAGTTGGGATCATGGATGACGTGATGAGACGAACCTATAATATAATTTTTCCCGGCATGACCATCTATTTCATATACATAGTAAATGAGATTATGTACTTTTGACTTATTTCAATTCAATTCCAAAGAAACTCGAATTTGATTTCGATTATCGTAAAACTAAGTTTGAATTTACGTAATTTGATTTATTGAATTAGATGAGTTTGGGTAATTTAATTGACGATCGAAGTCGTTTTACGAGATTAATCAGTTTTTTTATATAAAATCTTTTAATATTTTTAATTTAAATTATTATTATATTCTTAAAACGTAATATTAAATTCAAACACTAAATTTTGTTGGATAAATTAAAAAAAACTTAACAATCAAATAAGTGCCCGAACTGTACTTTTTTTAGATAGGTGTCTGAAATATATTTTGGGCCAAATAGGTGCCTAATATTTTCTTTCGTGACTCATTTATGATTTTTTCGTCAACAGACATTAAAAAAATTTCGTCATCCAATCAGAACATGACATGCGACCTGATTTTTTTTCTTTTTTTATTTCTGAATTTCTTTAAAGAACTCAAAATTTTAATTTCTTTCAATCAAACCCCCAAATCACATCTCTCTCACCGTCCGACATCCCACACAAGTCGATGGTTTACCGTTCACCGCCCAAAGCGTCATGTACCTCACCGTTTGACATCTTTCATCCTCTATCCGTGGTGGGAACCCAATTGGCCTTTTTCTCTTCATTGTTGGGTGTTCTTCGACGGTTCATTCGTCATTTTTTGACAGCAGGATGATGAGATTTTCAGTAGTAGGTCTGATGAAGATAAAGGTGGTCGGTGGTGGTTGGATCAGTGGTTAGAGTGGAGGAATTTAGGGATTTAGTGTTTGAGGGTTTTTTAGAAGTTGAATATTGTTGGGTTAATTAATTTTTTTTTCATTTTCAGATTTTAATTTCAAAAAATGAAAAACCATGTCATGTGTTTGTCTTTCATTGTATTTCATTGGATAACGAAAAAATGTCAGTCACAGAAAAACCTTAAATGGGTTGCAGAAAAAAAACGTTAAGCACCTATTTAGCCCCAAAACATAGTTCAAGCACCTATATGAAAAATGTATTGTTTGAGCACTTACTTGACTGTTAACCTTTTAAAAATGTAAATGAAACAAATTTAAATTATATTTCAAATTTGTAACTTTGAGTTTGGCTTACTTTTTTATAATAAATTTTAATCAAACCCGAATCAAAATTTAAATAAGAAATTTCAAATCAAACCCAAACTATTCAAAGGGGTTATCTCTATAATAGCACTCTTATGATTGAAATTTTCTAAAATAGCACCCGAAGTTCTATATTTCCTAGAATAACACAATTACAGTGAACTTCTCATGCAATAACAAAGTATTTTTTCAAAAAAATTTAAACTCACCTAGCATGCACGAAAATTTTAAAAAAATAAATAAATATTTTTTATGTTTTAATTTAATTAATTAACAGATGATTAAACAAATCCTAATTGGAACTCATCGTGCATACTCAACGAGTTCCACTTAATTTTTTTAAATCAAACATTTTTACAAAAGGATGAAAATGAAAAAAAAAACTATTAGGAACTCAAATATTAAGAACCCACTTTGTATCTTCAATGTATTGAAAAACAAAGATGAAAAAAATTAACTATTTGGAACTAACTTTGAGATTTAGCTACACAAATTGTAAGATAGGATGTTGGCATTAACTTATATAGGCATGATTGGAGTGTAAGCATGTAAAACCAAAGTTTGATTTTGATATAACAAATTGTTTAATGACCTATTTGTAAAAGAAAATAAAATTTTAAGTATCTCAAAGACTCCCAATTGATAAGGATTTTTTAAGTACAAAATTATTCAAAGTCAAAAACTTAAACCCCGTAAATTTTTCTAAGTGTTTTTAAAGCCAAATTCAACTTTTATGCCCAAGCGTATCGATACACCTTCGAACATTTCGATACGGGTTTAACTTAAAAGGCCACTGTAAGAATCCATTTCAATAAAGGCAAGCTTATTTTGATACGGCCTTCATATGGGCTAAGGTTTTACTCAGGCGTTTCGATACGGTGCCACCTGTTTCGATACGACCTTCATACTGGGTTTAAGATTTAAAGAATAGCGTACCGATACGGCTACCACCGTATCGATACAGGGGGTTAAGATTTTTCCAATCTTTTTATTTATTATTCGAACATTGCCTTGTCAGTTATTGGGAACATGCGATTTTGAAAATCAGTTAACCCGTATCGATATGCCTACGTGGCGTACCGAAACAGGTTTTGGCAGTTGCCCAAGTGAGCAAAATTGTATCGATATGACCTTGCCCGTTTCGATACGCCCCTTATTTTACACTGAGACCGTAACGATACGCCTTCCCTCGTATCGATACGCCCTTATATTTTGTACACAAAGGCTGTTTCTATTTTGAGATAGGTATCGATACGGCTGTTCGTATACTGATACGGTAGATTGCAGAAGTGCATTAATGGTGGAAAAAGGGAGCCCAACGACTATATTGATGATGCCAACTACCCAAACAGATAGAAATCAATAGAAAGGTATAAAAGCAACCCTAAAAAGCTACAACAAATATAATTGAACAAGTCAAGCACATTCAAGCATAAATCCAATCCTTTTGAACCTTATAGAGTCAAATTCTTGTAACCCTCTTGAGAGATTTTATTGTATTCATTTTTATTCAAGTTTGGGTTTGTGTGAACTTGTAATTGGGTAAACTTATATACCTTTGAGAGGTATTTTTCTGTTTACCATAATTTGTCTTTGTAAGAGTGTCTTTGATCAAGCTTTGGGTAGAAAGCTTTGATCGATTGTAATAGTTTCCTCCTAAGCCGAGAAAAGGGGACGAATTCAGTGAGTGAATTGTTGAAATCCTTAGTAGAGTGCTGAGGTAGTGGATGTAGAGTTTGTTCTAAGCTTGAACCACTCTAAAATTGCTTGTGTCTAATTTTTACATTTCCATCTTGGACCCTTCAAATTTTAAATGGTCAATTCACCCCCTCTTGGCCAATTGCCATTGTTTGATCAACTCAACAATTGATATCAGAGCTACGCTCATTAGAAGGATTAACATCCTCTTGAGTCGATCTTGGAGAAGTTGATCAACCGCACACCAAGCTACAATCAAGCCATGGCATCTACCTCGGGTCAAAGCATGTACAAGTCATAATCCATCACGAAACCACCCTTCTTCAATAGGGACAACTACCCATATTGGAAGAACCGGATGAGGCTATTCATCAAATCCAATGATTACGCTCTTTAGAATGTAATCGAGGATGGGTCATCCATTCCGATGAAATAAGTAGGTGATAGATAAGTTCACAAGGCCAAGCATGAAATAACGGATAAAGAAAGAATAAAGCTTCAAGTGAATGACAAAGCCTTGCACATTCTCTTTTGTGCGCTCGGACCGGATATGTATTCAAATATGTCTTTATATACGAGTGCAAAAGAGGTGTATGACACTCTAGCGACCACTTACGAGGGCACCAACGATGTTAAAGAGACCAAGATTGGACTCCTCAACATGAGATACAAAAATTTCAAGATGGATCCCGATGAGAGTGTCGCAAAGATGTTTGGCCACTTCTCGGTCATTGTAAATGGTCTAAAAGGATTTGGTGAGGTCATTCCCAAAGACAAACTTGTCTGGAAACTCCTCTACTCTCTTCTTGAGTCATGGAAAACTGCGATCATCAAGGCAAAAAATTTGAAGACACTAAAGCTCAATGCTCTTATAGGATCTCTTCTCACTCATGAGAGAATGAAGCAAGGAAGAGATGAAGAAAATAAAAGATAAAAGAAGAAGATAGAGAAAAAGGAGGTAGAAAAGAAGAAACTCAGAATTACTCTTAAAGCTTCTTTTGATGGGAGTGATTCGAGTGAGGAGGAAGACGAAAAGATGGCTATGTTAGCCAAACGGTTCACTCGGTTTATGAAGTCCAACTGGGGAAGAAAGTTTAACTGAAGAGGAAACTTCAAAAACAAAAACAAAAAGGAAGATAAGGACCAACTTATATGCTACGAGTGCAAGAAACTGGGTCATATTCGAACGGAGTTCCCTCAACTAAAAAGGAAGAGATTTGGAAAATAGAAGAAGCTCAAAGCTCAAATTGCAACTTGGAGTGATGAGGAATCATTCGAGGATGGGGAGCAAGAAGTTGCCAACCTTTTCCCCATGGCTCTTGAGGAAGATCCTAAGGTAACCTCTAACTCATCATCTTTTGATTTTACATATGATGAATTGCATGATGCATATGATGAGCTGCAAGAGGTTTACGATGAATTGGTAGAAAATTTAAAGAATCGATTTTGAAAAGCAAGAAAACAATTTCCAATTTAAAAGCTCAAAACGATTCTCTTTCAAAAACCAACTCGGTACTCGAAAAGAAAGTTTTGTATTTGATAAATCTTTCAAATGATCTTAAAAAGAAAATTTAGAAAAACTTCTTTCTGACTTCTAAGATTATCACACCAAAGAGGTGGATAATCTTAAAACTTCTCTAAACACTATTGGGAAAAATGGTTTTGAGAAAGGAAGTTCTTCAAAATCTCAATATGTGAAAAGAAATTTTGTTAACCACAAACAAAGAAGCTTCTACAAGCATTCTAGAAGTAAAAAGATTAGAAGTATATGGGTTCCTAAAGAACTTATTGCTTCTAATGATATCCATGCTATTTCTTCTTGGATTCCCAAGGGAACCAAGTTTTTGGGAGCTAATACTCCTGGAACCAAAATGATTTGGGTACTAAAAATCAAGAATTAATTCTTTGTTTGTAGGGAGAACATTGCTACAAGGCCAAAGCTTTAAGCAAAAACACATGGTACCTTGATAGTAGATGCTCAAGACACATGACCGGTGACAAGAGTAGATTCTTAGAGCTCAAACCAAAGAGTGGATGAGTAGTGACTTTTGGTGACAACTCTAAAGGCCACATTGAATGGATTGGCTCCATTGGTAATCTCTCAACGACTCTTATTGAAAATGTTCTTTATATCAATGGTCTTAAGCATAATTTATTGAGCATTAGTCAATTGTGTGATAAGGGTTTTAATGTTCTATTTGATGCTAATGGATGTAAAATAATAAACATTGAAACTAATCAAATAATGCTCATAGGTTATCGTATAGGTAACATTTACATGATGCATTTAGATGACATTCATGTTTCCAATGCATGCTTTGTTGCACAAAATGATGTTTCTACATGTAGAGTGTTACAATTGATCCATATGGATCTCTTTGGGCCAATTAGGACTATGAGCTTAGGTGGTAAATCTTATGCATTTGTTTTAGGAGATGGCTACTCTAGATACACTTGAGTTCTCTTCTTAAGTACTAAGGAATAGGCTTTAGAAAAGTTCATCACATTCTCAAAAATTACTCAAAATAAACTTGGTCAAAAGATTTCACATATTAGAAGTGACCATGGAACTGAATTTCAAAATATAGGTTTTGAGGATTTTTGTAATGAAAATGGTATAAGCCATAATTTTTTAGCTTCTCACACTCTTCAACAAAATGGGATAGTTGAGAGGAAAAATAGTACTTTAGAAGAAATGGCTAGAACCATGCTTTGTGAGAACAATTTACCTAAATATTTTTGGGAGGAAGCCACTAATACGGCTTGTTATATCATAAATAGAGTAATGATTAGGCCTATTTTGAAGAAAACGCCTTATGAGATTTTGAAATACAAAAATCCTAACATTAGCTATTTTCACCCATTTGGTTGCAAATGTTTTGTTTTAAACAATGGAAAAGATAATTTAGGTAAATTTGATGCTAAAAGTGATGAAGCTATTTTTCTAGGATACTCTTTAAACTCTAAAGCCTATCGAGTATTTAATAAAAGAACTTTGGTTGTTGAAGAGTCCATCCATGTTGTTTTCGATGATAACCTCATTCTCTGGAAGGATTCTTGTAATGATGATGATGTAGGAATCATTGAAGCCTTTGATGGAGGAGATACATCAAAGGTGGATGAGGTTCCAACCAAAGAAGAAGAAACACAAGATCCACCTGTTGAAGCCTTGAAGGATATGACTCTTAAGGAAAAGGAGGTCACCTACCCAAGGGAGTTCAACTATGTCAAGGGTAGTGAGATTTTGGGTGATCCATCCAAAGAGGTAACCACTCGCTCTTCTCTTAAGCTCTTTAATAATGTTGCATTCATTTCATGCATTGGGCCTAAAAATATCAAAGAAGCATTAATAGATGATTTTTGGATACTGGCTATGCAAGAAGATCTTAATCAATTTGAAAGAAGTAAAGTATGAACATTAGTTGATAATCTACAATAGGAACTAAATGGGTCTTTAGAAACAAACTAGATGAGAGTAGTAACATAGTGAGGAACAAGGCTAGACTTGTTGATCAAAGTTACACCCAAGAAGAAGGAGTTGATTTTGATGAAACATATATACCTGTAGCTAGAATGGAAGCAATTAGGATTCTACTTGCATTTGTATGCTTTCATGAGTTCAAGCTTTTTCAAATGGATGTCAAAAGTGATTTTCTAAATGGTTTTATAAATGAAGAAGTGTATGTAGAACAACCACCGGGTTTTGAGAATCCAAAATTTCCAAACATGTTTTCAAACTCACTAAAGCTTTATATGGTTTGAAACAAGCTCCTAGAGCTTGTTATGAAATGCTTTCAAACATTTTGATTGAAAAAGGTTTTGAAAAAGGCAAGGTAGACACTACACTTTTCTTCAAAAGATATGGCAAAAACATCTTAGTAGTTTAAATTTATGTAGATGATATTATTTTTGGTTCTACTAATGAATTATTTTGCCAAGAGTTTTCTAAGCTAATGTAAGGCAAATTCGAGATGAGCATGATGGGGGAGCTTTCATTTTTCTTGGGGCTCCAAATCAAGCAAATGAATGATGACACCTTCATCAATCAAGCAAAATATATAAAAGACATGCTCAAGAATTTTAGCTTGGAGAATGTGAAGCCTCAAGACACACCAATGAGCTCATCCATAAAGCTTGACAAAGATAAATGAGGTAAGTGTGTTGATTCTAAGCTTTATCATTCCATGATTGGCTCCTTGCTTTACCTTACCGCAAGTAGACCAGATATTATGTTTAGTGTTTACTTGTGTGCTAGGTTTCAAGCTAGCCCTAGAGAATCGCACCTTATAGCCATTAAGAGAATCTTTAGATAACTTAGAGATACACCTAGTTTAGGTCTTTGGTATCCTAGAGATTCCTCCTTTGATTTTCATGCTTTCTCGGATGCAGATTATGGGGGATGTAAGATAGATAGAAAGAGTACCTCCGGAACTTGCCAATTCTTAGGTAGTATGCTCATATATTGGTTCTCTAAGAAATAAAATAGTGTAGCTTTATCTACCATCGAAGCTGAGTATATATCGGCCAGGAGTTGTTGTGCTCAAGTCCTTTGGATGAAGCAACAACTCTTCGATTATGGACCCGGTGTAGGTACCACACCCCTTAAGTGTGACAACATTAGTGCCATTTATCTCACTAAGAATCCCATTCAACATTCTAGAACCAAACACATAGAAATTAGACATCATTTAATTAGAGATCATGTCTTAAAAAATGATGTAGTTCTAGAGTATGTTGACACCTTACACCAATTAGCAGATATATTTACCAAACCTTTAGATAAAGAGCGATTTTGGACTCTTAGGAGAGAGTTATGTTTAACCATCCTCTCTTGACCCTTTATCAAAAATTTGCTTGAATTCAATTGATTGATATGCATGTGTGATTTTTCTTCTTGATGCATCTATGCTTGTTTCTAGGGGGAGTATGTATCCATGTTAAACCATACATGTTGTTCACATATCATTTGCATGCATTTCAGTTCGAATAAAATCAAACTTTTGAGCAACTTGTGGCCTAAAATGCATTTTCTGGGTTATCCGTATTGAAATAGATGAAGGTGTTTCGATACACCATTCTTGACTCAACCCATATTGCATTTCTCAGCACAAGTGTATCGATACGGGTTCAAAAACGTGTTTCGATATAGTTGAGTCTGTACCAATATAAAACTCATATTTTGGTACACCTGTTTCGATACGCCACGTGGCGTATCGGTACACGAAGCTATTTGTCCTTAAATGAGCCATTAAATAGGTTTAACTTTAACCAAAACTTTTTTCTCAAACCCTAACCGATTTTCCCTTTAAATATACACTCAATTCTAAGTTTTTTTTTCATATCAATTCATCCAAGATTTTGAGGGGTTTTACTCTAAACATTATCCCAAGCTCTTTTCATCAAAGATTGTGCATTGCTTCATCCTCATTCATCCATAATCCCAAACTCAAGGTATAAAACTCTTTTCTTTTTAATTTCGTTTTGATTTCTATACTGTTTTTACTTAGTTTTGTGTTTTAAACATATATATATATTATAATTTTTCAAGTTTCTGTAAAAAAATTTCAAAAACTAAAAATTTTCATTCGAATATAAAATTATACCGTATATTATTCTAAACTATTTTCACTTTTTTTTACCAAAATTATACTTTATACTTGTATATGTTTTTAAACTATATATTTTTAAACAATACCTTGATTTATTTGATTGAATATTGGATCGAATATGATGATTTATGCATATATTATTTTTGTGCCTTAAAATTGTTTTTCAGATTGTCTATGGCACCAAGAAAGAGAGCTAGAACAACCGAGGTTGGCGAGTCTTTAAACGAAGACAATTCGGCTCGTCTTTTTTTGACTCTGGCGGCTTTAAATCACTTCAAGCAATACCAAAACTACAAAATTCGTCACGAAAGAGTAACATCTCTTCCATTCTTAACTCTGAACGTTTCAAGTTTAAATATCTTCATCTTTTGAGACGTTGGAATTTTATTCAATTTTTGGCTATCCCCGGGATTTTATACTATAATCTTGTCTTGATTTTCTTTGCTAACTCCCGGTGCATCCCTAACCAAGATCGTTCTAAGGTCATTGCTATTGAGTCATTCTTAATGAGGAAGAAATTTCGTATTGATGTTCAAACTCTAGTCAATGTTTTTGGGATAGAAGATGAGGGAATCAACGATGAGAACTCCATGGCACATGTTCTTGGCGGTTCTGTCACTATTCTTGATGCTCATGATCGCTTCTTGCATCTCGTGATCACTTGGTGGTTTCGACCATCCGGTGGTAAGTTTTCCACTATCCGACAAGTGGACGACTTTTGGATTAGATGTTTTCGTGAAGAGAAGCAACCCAATCTTGCTCAAATTATGTTCGCGGAGCTAGTTTACCTCATCTAACATCGACACACCTCTCTAGTTTCATCCTTCACTTATGGGACAACATTGAGTTATTTGTTTACTCAATTGGAGATCGATTGCTCTTACGACTTTCCCGAGCCTTCACGGATCCCATTGATGAGAGCTCCCTTACTCGAGCTAAATTTCACTATTTCAATGGAGAATGGCTTCGTCTCGCCGAGCTTCCACATAATGCTATCCTCGAAGAACCAGAAGCTTCTCCACAAGCCGCTCCTCAAGCTCTAGTAGCTCCACCGGCTATGGATGCTCTCATGGCTTATCTCAATGAGCAATTCACTACATTAAATGCCTCTATGACCTCTTTGAAGACAACCATGAATGAAGGGTTTGCGGCCATTGACACTCGTCTTATTTCCTTGGAGAAACGAGTTCAAGCAATTGAGAGCCAACAATAATCAATGAATATCTCTCTCACGGCTTTCCATGGGGAATGAAGACAATCTCAAGCTACTCAAATCCATGATGAAGATACAGATGAAGAGGACGAGGACAATGAGAATGCTCCCTAGACATTCATTGCATATCATACATGTTATATTAGGATTTCTATTTTATGCATCTATGTTATTTAATATTTGAACCTACGCTTATGTTTTTAAGATTTTAAGTTTGGATTTTTCTTATATTGCTTGATTATGGCTTTATGCTTCAATGAATATTATGTTGTTTTTGCTTTACTCTTGCTTATCTATTGATCTATCATTGATTTTGATCTAACAAAAAGGGGAGAAGTAGAAGAGCTTAAATTTTCAAAAACGTTTTTAAAACCTATCTTAAAGTAATGGGGAGTTTTTCAAAAAGACTTAAAAATTTAACTTGGTTTTTTTATATCAAAAATGGGGAGATTGTAAAACCAAAGTTTGATTTTGATATAACAAATTGTTTAAGGACCTATTTGTAAAAGAAAATAAATTTTTAAGTATCTCAAAGACTCACAATTGACAAGAATTTTTCAAGTACAAATTATTCAAAGTCAAAAACTTAAACCCCATAAAATTTTCTAAGTGTTTTTAAAGCCAAATTCAACTTTTACGTTCAGGCGTATCGATATGCCCTCGAGCGTTTCGATATGAGCTTAACTTAAAAGGCCACTATAAGAATCCGTTTCGATAAAGGCAAGCCTATTTCGATACGGCCTTCATATGGGCTAAGGTTTTTACTCAGGCGTTTCGATACGGTGCCATCCGTTTCGTACGACTTTCATACTGGGTTTAAGATTTAAAGAACAGCGTACCGATACGGCTACCATCGTATCGATACGAGAGATTTTTCCAAGCTTTTTATTTATTATTTGAACGTTGCCTTGTTAGTTATTGGGAACACACGGTTTTGAAAATTAGTTAACCCGTATCGATACACCTACGTGGCATACCGAAACAGGTTTTGGCAGTTGCCCAAGTGAGCAAAATTGTATCGATATGGCCTTGCCCGTTTCGATACGCCCCTTATTTTACACTGAGACCGTACCAATACACCTTCCCTCGTATCGATACGCCCTTACATTTTGTACACAACGGCTTTTTCTATTTTGAGATAGGTATCGATACGACTGTTTGTATACCGATACGGTAGATTGCAGAAGTGCATTAATGGTGGGAAAAGGGAGCCCAACGGCTCTATTGATGATGCCAACTACCCAAACGGATAGAAATCAATGGAAGGGTATAAAAGCAAGCCTAAAAAGCTACATCAAATATAATTGAACAAGTCAAGCACATTCAAGCATAAATCCAATCCTTTTGAGCCTTATGGAGTCAAATTCTTGTAACCCTCTTGAGAGATTTTATTGTATTCATTTTTATTCAAGTTTGGGTTTGTGTGAACTTGTAATTGAGTAAACTTTTCTACCTTTGAAAGACATTTTTCTGTTTACCATAATTTCTCTTTGTAAGGGTGTCTTTGATCAAGCGTTTGGTAGAAAGCTTTGATCGATTTTAACGATTTCCTCCTAAGCCGAGAAAAGGGGACAAATTCAGTGAGTGAATTGTTGAAATCCTCAGTAGGGTGCTGAGGTAGTGGATGTAGAGCTTGTTCTAATCTTGAACCACTATAAAATTGCTTGTGTCCATTTTTTACATTTTCATCTTGCACCCTTCAACTTTTAAATAGCCAATTCACATCTCTTAGCCAATTGCCATTGTTTGATCAACTCAACAAAGCCTTTGTTTGTTATCAATGTAGGATTCTTTGAGCTAAAGAGTTCTTTAGCTTCAAGAATCCCACATTGATAATAAACAAATTCTTACACTCTAACTAAGCCTACACAGGCTAATGCCAACATCTTTTTTTTTTTTACAATTCATGGAGTTAAATATCAAAGTTGGTTCCTAATAGTTCATTTTTTTATTTTCGTTCTTTAATACATTGAAGATGCGAAGTGGGTTCCAAATAGTTTAATTTTTTACAGTTTCGTAAAAAAAATTAAGTGGAACTCGTCTAGCAGGCACAACGAGTTCTAATTAAGATTTGCTTAATCATTTTTTTGAACTCGTCGTACATGCTTGACGAGTTAAAAAAATAAAAAAAATATTTTTTTATTAGAACTCGCCATGCATGCAAGACAAGTTCACGACAAGGGTGTTATCATGAGAAAGATAGAACCCCGGTGCTATTTTAGGAAATGTAATCCCATAAGGTGCTATTATAGGGATACCCATATTCAAAAACCATCATTTCAGATTTCAAATAATGCAAATTCCAATTCCATACGGTACGGATGAGGTGGATCATCGATTTAACATGAAGCTCTAGTTTCACACGCTACCAATCCCTTTGTTCCTTCTACGTGTTATAACTATACCTGGACTCAAGGTGAGATTGTATACTAACATATACATTTATGTTTTATTTATTCATCTTTTTTTATATATACCAAGAATTTAAACATAGCCATTATTTCAATTTGCAAGAGACTACGTTTCCTTTAACAACTAGTTTACACCTTTTTATTTTAGAAATTGTATTTGATGCACCGAAAATAAACCTCAAGCTCACAATTCATTAAAAACTTTTGAAAATAACTATAATGAATTAAATTTGTTAAAAGCTTAAATCACATAATGCACTTAATGTGAATGAACTTATACTGTACGTATATTAGTCTTTTTATAATAATAAAATGCTACTCCATTCTCACACGAAAAAAGCATGATCTCATTGGAATTTTAGTTCTGACAAATAAATAAATGGGTTAATATATAAAGTATAAATGCACGTTAGGGATGGAATCCATATAAAACATTAGGGGGTCAAATTATTTAATTTCCCTACTTAAAGTTATTTTATCTAATTTAAAAATTGTTAGGAACCTAAATAGATGAGAGGCCAGAGTTTAATTTGACTCTTTTCAAAACTTACAAGGATTTCAAATGCATTTAAACCAAAAAAAAAAATCTATATAATTCCATTTCGATATATATATACACACACATAAACTAAACCTCAAAATACATTATTGGTTTGGAAGTGTGGTCTATAATCTTTGAATATTAATTTTGTAGAAAATGTGAAGTAAAAGTGTGTTTAAAGAAGTTGGTGGTAATATTTCCTAAAGAATCCCAATAGAGCACCTGACTTGACCGACCATTTTTTTTCCTTCTATGGCATTCATGGAAAGTGAGGCCCAATATTATTACATACATAACTTTTCTTTTAATTCCTTTCCATATCTTTCCAGGGTCTTCTTTTGATCCCAAAACGGTAAATTGAAGGAGAAGTGAAACAGAATATTGGAGGGGATTTAATGAACATTCATGAGTCAACAACAAGTTGGTACCTTCCCTTCATCTACTCATTTAACCGTTTTATCCATTGCAATATTATAGGTAACAAATAGGATTAAAAAAATGGACGAGTAAATATTATATTGTAATCACGACTATTTAAAAGAAGATATGATATATAAAATAATTTATGAGATAAGAAATAATAATAATTTATACCATAAAAGACATTCTTAAATTGACAAGAGTTTTGGAAATCCTTAGCTTAAAAGCCTTTAATGCATGGAATAAGTTGCCCCATGATGTTTCTTTAAAGTAGAGTCATGTAAAGCATAAAGCAACCCACCAAACCAAAACTGACGGTACAGTATGTGATTTGTTGTTGAATGACGTTCCTTATATTTTTCATAAAATATTCCTTTCCTTTTAACCTAATTAACACTTCTATCACTATATAAACAAGCTCTTCCGGCCTCTTTCTATTGCCAATTCTCATTAGAAACTATTACTAAACACCAGCAATTTACATTACCATTTACCACTTGCTTTATATCTTTTTGGGCTTCTTTATATTTGTAAACAGAAGTCTCTACTTTGGGAATTTAAGAAATGAAGCTCGTCTTCGTGATTTGCTTGCTCGTTTCTCTTATTCTCAGCTCCTCTTTCTTCGAGGCGTCGATGGCGGGTTCAGGTAAATGAAAAATAAAGCTAAGCTTTAGTTGTGTGATGATAGGATGAGTTTTGTTGTTTAATGGATAATGGTATTGCAGCTTTCTGTAACTCCAAGTGTGGAGAGAGGTGCTCAAAGGCAGGGGTGAAAGACAGGTGCTTGAAATACTGTGGAATTTGCTGTGAGAAATGCCACTGTGTTCCATCTGGTACATTTGGGCACAAGGATGAATGCCCTTGCTACAGGGACATGAAGAACTCCAAGGGCAACCCCAAGTGCCCTTAGATGTTTCTTTTCCTATGCTGTAAAAGGACCCATGAGTGAAAATTTACCTGTTAAACATGTACAATAAATTAAATGAATAAATTGTGTCCTTACGTATATGGTTTCTGAATGAATATATTGCTGTACTCATTTGATTCTGCAACTTTGCATGTTGCTTTCTCTTGTTGAGATATCCCCTAACGGACTAAGTTGTTTCGAATAGATACGACTTCATGAAAACCTTTCCGAGTGCCTATTCCAGATCTATCCAGGTGCCATAAATTAATGAAATGGCTTCTTAACACTGTACATTTTTCATCGTTGTACTATGAATAAACATCTTAGCAAGTGGACCAAATGGCGTGAAAGATGGGACCAACAATATGTTAGAATACTCAACCTTACGGCTTAGACACCAACAAAAGCAGACTCGGTCACAACAAATTTGATTGTCAGCGGCATCTAAAGTATTTTTATATAAATACACGTTTACGTCACTATGTATATTTGTATGACCTAAAATTTGATTACACGATGACGTCGTCACGTTAGGTGTATCACTAAATGTCAAGTGTGGTAATATATTGTCGAATATATAGTAAAGCTAATATATAACGCCGCCTTATAATGTGTATTCAGTGACAACTAATTACGACACCAAAATGATATAAGAATTCGTCATAGATAATTCGTACCGTTACAGTAATGAAATAAATTCATTATATAGATGACGAAAGAAATATCATCACATTGTTAATAATGTAGTTATCGTCAGCTAATTGTAGTATGAATGACAAGAATACATAATATCATCTTATACTTTGTATTAGGTAACAACTAATTATGTCAAAAAATTATATAATATTTCGTTATTGATAATTAATTTCGTCACCAATAATACAATAACTTCAAAGTATAGATGACGAAAGAGATATAGTTACATTATTTATTTCGTTATTAATAAATAATTTTAGATTTAGATTTTGAGTTTTAATTTTGGACTTTAAAGTTATTTAAAATAATTTTAAGTTTTGTATTACATAAAAATATGAAAAAGCTCAAACTTTTTTACAAATTACTCCAAAGTTCCAACATTGTACAATCTTTACAATTTGATCATTTTTCTCTAAATTGTCAAAAACCTTTACGTATGCAGGCATAGCGGAGGCATCCAAAAGAAAGAAAATATAGTAAAACATATATCATCAACAAATAGCTAATAGCCACACTAGAGACAACTAAAATTATTTGCCAATGTCTACTGTAAGCTTATCTATCTTTTTAGCCTCAATTTTTTTTTTTCTTTTTCAAGCTCTTTCCTTCCAGCCACCTCAACTCAAGTCACTCTTTTTGTCTCGAGAGGCTTGCAACATGATAGAAGAAATCAATATGTAAATCAAGAGTTCATAATTGGCGGTTCTGACGGAAGAATGACAACATAAGTAGAGGTAGCTAAGTATATGAATCTTGACGATGGTGCATTTGATAATAGTGGCATTGACATAGCACTTGATTGATTTTAATGGTTTATGGGTTTATAAATTCAGGGTTTAAGTTTTAGTTTGTTTAATGTTTAGGGTTTAAATGTTTAACGAATTAGGGTATTATTTTGTAAGATGTAAGTTTTGAGTATGTTATATCATTATAAATATGGTGTGATTGTCATATATTTAGACGTGTTAAGAACAATTTGCTCTGAAAAAATGAATATTAATAAGATCGATGTTACAAAGGAATTATCTGAATATTATCTTATAAGGTTACGAAATGCTAATAGAATTGTATTTTTCTTGTTGTGCCCCATGTTTCTACAATATTCACCTTGTTTAGTTTGCTTGTTTGGCCTTCTCTTTAATATTCCTATCTCAACTAATCCTAGTTGATATTAGGTGACCTTTCGGTACTCGACGCAATGAAGGATCCAAAATGATCATATGCTCAATATCAAGCACATTCCATTATCTTTCCTTATGAATGAGAGAGAACTTATATTCGTATACCTTGAAGACAATCTATAGTCGATATACGTCGTCAACAAATCATATGTAATCAACATGAACACGTGAACATGTGGCAATGACGTAAGAACGAGTATTTGAGTGTCTGAAAAAATCACAATCGCATCAATGTTCTTACACATTCACTTGATATGTGTATAATTCTACACCTTCTAAAGGTCATTTCAATTTTGTAACACGAAAACTATGATTAAACGTGAAAAAATTAGTACTAATTTAATTTTAATTCAATAAATTTAATCTCCAATTAGATAGTGAAACATGTCAACATATAATTAAAAAAATAAACGTCATAAATTTGGAAGCAAATAGAGCTAAACCAAGGTGGCTTGGGTAGACAAGCTGTTGAAAATAAAAAAAAAAGATGACAGAAATTTAGAGTAAGTAAATTAGATGAGAGGAAGATAATTGATACATTCTTTATTCAACAAAGAAGCCTTTATATAGGTTGTACATAGAACAAATAGATACTAAAAATAGCAATTAATAACGTTAAAAAACACAATTACAACCTAAGAAATAGGAAATAATATTATGCCTAACAAATTCCTAAAGACTAGGGCATCAACAATTTGCCTAACAAACTCTCTCATAAACCGAAAGTTCTCGAACTTTCGGTTTAGTAAAAGCTAATTAAGCAAACAAACTCCCATTAGCTTTCTAAATTTTTGAAACATAGACAACTTCAATGACTTGGTCATTATATCAGCAATTAGCTTTCTAAATTTTTGAAACATAGACAACTTCAATGGCTTGGTCATTATATCAGCAATTTGATCTTCACTTCTGCAGTAGAAAAGATCAATCGTTCCATCCTTTGTAAGATACCTTAAGAAATGAAACTTCACATCTATGTGTTTGCTTCTTCCATGTAGAACATGATTTTTTGAAAGTTTAATGGTTGAGTTGTTGTCGCAATAAATTGTAATTGCTCCTTCTTTTTTGAACTACAAATCTTCAAGAATTTTCTTTAACCAAATCGCTTGACACGCACATGAAGTTGCTACAACGAACTCAGCTTCAGTCATAGACAAGGTAACAATAGGTTGCTTTCTAGATGACCACGAAACAGCTCCTGAACCAAACATAAAGACATAGCCTAGAGTGTTTTTTCTGTCATCTGTATCGCATGCATAATCACTGTCAGTAAACCCAATGAAATCTGACTTCATTGCCTTCTTGTAAATAATCTGTAATCTTTTGTTCCTTGTAAGTACCAGAAAATTCTTTTGACTGCAAAGAGATGCATTTCTGTTGGATTCTCCATGTACCTACTGATCAAACTCATATAATGCATAATGTCGGGCCTTGTTATAGTTAAATACATTAAACTACCAAGAATTTGTTTATAGAGAGTGTTGTTCACCTTTTTCCCTTCCTAATCCTTGTGTAACTTCAAACCAAATTCAGTTGGTGTACTAACTGAATTACATGCATTCATCTAAAACCTGTTCAAAACATCTTGCACGTACTTTCTTTGGAAAATGAAAATTCCAGTCGAAGATTGCACCACTTCAACTCTAAGGAAATAATGCATCTTTCCAAGATTAGACATGTCAAACTCGCTCATCATAGACTGCTTAAAATTTTCAAACATGGTGACATCATTCCCGGTATAAATTAAATCATCAACATATAGGCATACAAAAAGCATTTTTCTACATTCTCCAATCTTAACAAAAAAAGTATGCTTGTATGGATATTTTTGAAATCTTTCGTGCAAGAAATAGGCTTTGATACAACTATACCAAGCGCGAGGAGCTTGTTTTAGCCCGTATAGTGCCTTTTTCAATCTATAAACTTTATTTTCAAAATTAAGCTTTAAATAACCAGGAGGTTAATTGATGAATACATTTTCTTGAAGATCACCATGCAAAAACACCGATTTTATGTCCATTTGAAAAATGGTCTAAGAATTTTGTGCTGCCAATGCTAACACCAATCTGATTGTATCATGTCAAGCTACAGAAGCGAAGTCTTCCTTGTAATCAACACCAAACTCTTGCTTGTAGCCTTCAGCAACCAAGCGAACTTTATATTTGTTAACTTCACCATTTTCGTCAAATTTAGTCTTGTAGACCCACTTCACATCAATCATCTTTTGCCCTTTTAGAAGTTCAGCTAATTCCCAAGTGTCGTTTCTTTCAATGGATGCTATCTCATCTTTATCGCCTTTCCAATTTGATTTTTTACAGCATCATCAAAGGTTACTGGATCGCAATATGAAAATAAAGCAAAATGAACAAGTGGGTCATCATATTGGTCAATTCCAGGTACCACATAATCTTGCATCCAAGCATGCCATTTTTTTACTCTCTGAGCTCTTTCCTCTACACCTACCGTTGTAATTTCTTGAGTGACGATTGAGGCATCTCTCGTTTCAACTTGGTTCCTGGTTTCTTCATCTTTATCTTCAAAATCAACTTAAATTTGTCGTTTAGGTTGGTGTACATCATGGCTCCAAAAAATTACCTCATTGAAAACAAAAACACGGCTAATAACAATTTTTTGGTGATTGGATTGTATATTTTGTAAGTCTTTGATTGCTCACAAACACCAAGAAAAATGCATCTTTCACCTTTGTCATCAAGTTTACTTCTCTTTGGATCTGGGACATGTGCATATGGTATGTGATGAGATCATGGCATCACCACCACCATTGGACCCTGAGGAATTTCCCTTATGCCCCATTACTCGTGCAAGGGCAAGGAAATTTAGAGATGCGATCAGCAACAAGTGCAATCATGCATGGAAAATTATTGAAGCTGCCGAAGTTGAATTAATGCCATGCAACGTGGAAGATTCATGCAAGGTGAAAGGGAGTACATGCAACGTGTTGCATGTTTATTTTTTATGCATATGTTCCATATAATTATTATAGTTTTAGTGTGCATGTATTTTCTATTATGTTGTTTATGGTTTATTTTACTAGCACTAGAGTTTGTTGAACCATATAACATATATTTACTATATTTAGCATGCATCATATTACCTTATTTTATTTCTAATAATATTTCTCGTATCTACATGTGTTATGCAAGGACAATTAATAGACACATCACTAGGGTGATTCAGAGAATTGTGACTATTGGAGAGGTGCTTGCTTGGCTTTGGAGGAGCTTGCTTGACATGCTTGCTTATGTTCACATGGAAATTGACATGATTGCTTACATTTACGATAGACGACAATTGTAGAGAGGTGTTTGCTTGATGTGCTTGCTTGAGATGCTTGCTTACATTTACATGGAAATTGACATACTTACTTAATTCACGATAGACGACAATTCTAGAGAGGTGCTTGCTTGAGATGCTTGCTTACATTCACAATAGACGGTAATTCTAAAGAGGTACTTATTTGAGGTGCTTGTTTGAGCTGCTTTCTTGAGGTGCTTGCTTGAGCTACTTGCTTACATCCACTTGCAAATTGACATGCTAGCTTATGATTGCATTAGGAGATAAAGGCACACATTTCAAGGTTTTTAATTTTTAATTCAATATCCTTTCACACCTCATTAGGAATATTGGCTGATCACTTTATTTTGTAAAACCTATAAATAGAGGTTGGTTTTTCAACTGTAAGACACAACTTTGAATTAAGAAATTTGAGAGTTTTTATTTCTTCGTTCTTTTGAGAACTTTATCGATCTTTCAAGTTCTGCTTGTTGAATCAAACATTTGATATCTTTAGTTCCTAGTTCTACATAACTAGTGGGTCAAGATCCTTATTTTGTTTAGAGACCGTTATGGGGTTCGGGTCACACTTTTTAGTGTTGGTTGAATTCTCAAGTCCTAAACTACTTTCCATTTTTCATTTTCCAATTCTACCACCACCATCAAACACATTAACCATCGAAAATTCCATAATCTCTATTCTCATCAATTTCTATATCGTTACTCAACATCACCCTTTTAAACCATCCGAAACTGTTGCAAGTCTTACAACGCAAAGTTACTTCATTTACGATCAGGCAAATCAAACATCTCGGTAAATTCCAAGACGAGATCGCATCAGATGGTATCAAAGCTTAGGCTAAATCAAGTAAGCCTTTGTGTTTTGCTATTAAAAAAAGAACAAACGAAAAGGAAAAAAAGAGAGAAAAGAAAAGAATTTTTGTAAAAAAAGTAAAAAAAAAGAAGAGATTAAAAAGAAAGCAAATTGACAACAAGGGTTGAGATTTTCCCTTGTTTCAGATCGTTATTTATTCGTTTTAGTATTCTAACTTTGAATCGTAAGCCATTTCTTCTAAGCCTACCTTATACACCATATATTTCCAAACCTTAACATCTATTTTGCACCCAATTCAACAAGTATTTTGAAGGATTTTGAGTAAGTTCGATTCAAGAACTTTTGAGATAAAAAGAGCGGTAAAAGGCACGAGAGAATGAGTACATCAGAGGGTAAAAGCCAATGAGAGCGAGTGAATTTTATTTTTTAATTTTCCTCTTTTTTTTCTTTAGAGTGAATAGGGAGCCATGAATGCAGACAAGAATATAGGGGAATCTAAAGAAGAACAAACAGGAGGAATCCCGAGGCTACAGTTCAAAGCACTTGTTCGAGAATTGGGACAACTTATGGATCAGAAACTCGAGTCCATACATGAGCAAATTGATGGCCTTGAAGAGAAATCCGTAGGAGCCCTAAACATTCTAGCACAGGGTAACCCAGGACAAGGCGTCCAAGAAGGGAAGATTGAGCATATTGTGGATGACAATGAATGGCCTACCGTTGTACAAAACCAACACCCACATTGGAGGAATCAAGAAAGGTTTGATGATAACCTTGCGAATATAAAGATGAACATTCCGCCATTTCAAGGAAAAACAGATTCGGAGGCTTATCTTGAGTGAGAGCAGAAGATCGAACACATATTCGATTGTCACAATTACTCCGAGCAAAAGAAGGTAAAAATAGCATCCATTGAATTCACTAATTATACAATAGTTTGGTAGAACCAGTTAACCATGAACAGACGAAGAAATAGAGAACGTCTGGTGTCCACGTGGGAAGAAATGAAAGGTATAATGAGGAAGAGGTTTATACTAGCCTACTATCATAGAGAATAAGGAAACTCCAGAACCTAAAACAAGGCAACATGAGTGTGGAAGATTATTTTAAAGAGATGAAGATGGCAATAATACGAGCAAATATGGAGGAAGACACTGAATCTACTGTGGCAAGTTTCATTTTGGGTCTAAATCAAGACATAGCTGACATTGTGGATTTGTAATACTATGTGGACTTAGAATAATTGATTCACTTGGCTATGAAGGTGGAACAACAACTTAAACGTAAAGGTACATCCCGAAACAACCCTTTTACTCCTAAATGGAGTCAAAATTCTAAATTGGGATAGATTGCTCCCAAAGCGCCATACAAACTAAATCAGTTCAAGGAAACCGTTGGGACTTCAAAACCCAACAAGATTGTTTATGTGAACAAAGGAAAGCCACAAGCTACACCAAATCGATCCAGGGATATTCAATGCTTCAAATGTCGTGGAAGGGGACATATAGCTAGTTAGTGCCCAAATAGGCATACTATGGTGATTCGAGGAAGTGGCGAGATTGAATCTGAATCAGAAAAAGAAGAAGTTGATGCCATAAGTGAAGATGATGAAGACTTGGACCCTCCCACTGAAGGAGAAGTGCTCGCTGTGAAGAGGAGTCTAAATACACAAATTGTGTAAGGCGACTAGCAACGAGATAATATCTTTCATACACGCTGCCATATCAATGGAAAGCTATGTTTTGTGATTATTGGTGGAGGAAGTTGTACTAACGTTGCCAGCACGTTATTAGTGGACAAACTTGGATTGGTGACAACAAAATACCCACACCCATACAAGCTTCAATGGCTTAATGATGGTCAAGAATTGAAGGTGACCAAGTAGGTACTCGTACCATTTTCCACCAGTAGATACAAGGATGAGGTCCTATGTGATGTTGTACCCATGAACGCCAGCCACTTACTTTTGGGAAGGCCTTGCAGTTCGATCGAATAACGGATATAGCAATCGATACTCATTAACTTTTGAAGGAAGGAAGCACACATTAACCCTTTTATCACCATAGCAAGTACAAGATGATCAATTGCACTTGAAAAAGAGTTTCCAAGGATTAAAAGAAAAAGAAACAGAAAATGAGAGGAAAAATGAGCGTGAGAATGAGAGAAAACAGTAAGTATTAGTAAGAGTGAGAAGGGAAAGAGTGAAATTGGAAATAAGCTTAAAATGAGCGTAGATGCGAGGGGTACTAAAATTAGAAAATGTATTTTGGCGAGGCAAACACTTCTTGTGCTTTTGTACAAGGAAAATTTTCTGAACACTAACGAACTCGATGCAACATTGTCTTCTTCTATTATTTCTCTTTTGCATGATTTTAAAGATATTTTACCTGATGAGATTCCAGGAGGTTTACCACCTATCCGTGGCATAGAGCATCAAATCGATTTTGTGCCTGGTGCTACATTACCCAATCGACCAGCATATAGAAGTAACCTCGAGGAAACAAAAGAGTTACAACGACAAGTACAAGAATTGATGAAAAAGGGTTACATTCGAGAGAGCTTAAGCCCATGTGCCGTTCCTGTACTGTTGGTACCCAAGAAAGATGGGTCATGGCGCATGTGTGTGGATTGTCGACCAATCAATCAGATAACAATCAAATACCGACATCCTATACCATGCCTAGATGATATGTTGGATGAATTGAGTGGTTCCAGTGTCTTTTCAAATATTAATCTTAAAAGCGGATATCACCAAATCGAGATAAGAAAAGATGAACGGAAAACAACGTTCAAAACAAAACAAGGTTTGTATGAGTGGACTGTGATGCCTTTTGGTTTAACAAATGCACCTAGTACATTTATGAGATTGATGAATCACGTCTTACGATATTATATTGTTAAGTTTTGTGTTGTTTATTTTGATGACATTCTCATATACAGTCATTCTTTGGAGGACCATGAAATACATCTCAGGTTTGTTTTGAATACACTTTGAAAGGAGAAATTGTATGCTAACTTAAAAAATGTGTTTTCTGTACAAACAAACTTGTATTTCTAGGATTTGTAGTGAGTTTCGAAGGCTTGGAGGTTGATCACGAGAAAGTAAAAGCAATTGAAGAGTGGCCGACGCCTACAAGCATTAACGAGGTAAGGAGCTTTCATGGATTAGCCAGTTTCTATCGAACTTTCATTCCCAATTTTAGTACCATTGCCGCTCCTTTAACTAACATGATTAAAAAATGCAACTATTTTTGGAATATTTAGCAAGAACAGGCTTTTAATCAGATTAAGGAGTTCTTAAAGAAGGCACCATTACTTTCCTTACCAAACTTTGATAAGACATTCGAGATCGAGTGTGATGCTTCAGGTGTAGGAATTAGTGCTGTTTTATCACAAAAGGGACGTCCGATTGCATATTTTAGCGAGAAAATAAAAGGAGCAACCTTGAACTATCGAACATATGACAAGGAAATGTATGCTTTAATCAAAACCTTGGAAAATGGCAACATTACCTATGGCCGAAGGAATTTGTTGTGCATACAGACCATGAGTCATTGAAACACATCAAGGGACAACACAAACTCAACAAAAGACACGCCAAATGGGTTGAGTTCCTTGAGTCATTTCCATACGTCATCATGTACAAGAAGGGAAAAGAGAACATTGTTACTGATGCCTTATCTCGGAGGTATGTGCTTCTTAATTCTCTTGATTCTAAACTGATTGGATTTACATTTCTTAAATAACTCTATGCTACTAATCTTGATTTTGGAGAGATCTTTAAAGCATGTGAGAAAGGTGCATTTGACAAGTTTTACAGGCACGATGGGTTCTTATTCAAGGAAAGGAAACTTTGCATCCCTCAAAGTAGTGCACATGAGGTCTTAGTGAAGGAAGCCCATAGCGAGGGGCTTATGGGACATTTCAGAGTTAACAAGACGTTAAACATCATACAAGAGCATTTTTTTAGCCAAAAATGAAAATTGATGTGGAAGGAATTTGTGAGCGATGTATCACTTGCAAAAGGGCGAAATCAAGACTTCAACCTCTAGGGTTGTACAAGCCATTACCAATCCCTAAAAAGTCATGGGTTGACATTTCCATGGACTTTGTTTTAAGACTTCTTAGAACAAAGAATGAAAGTGACTCTATTTTTGTGGTTGTCGATAGGTTTTCAAAAATGGCACACTTTATTCTGTGTCATAAAACTGATGATGCTTCCTATATTGCTAATATGTTTTTCAAGGAGATTGTGCGTTTACATGGACTTCTGAGGACAACTGTTTCAGATCAAGATAACATTTCTAGAGGTCTTTATGGAGCAGGATTGGGACAAAGTTATTATTCTCTACAACTTGTAATCATCAAAATGATGGCCAAACTGAAGTGGTAAATTGAGTACTTTCAAGTTTGTTGCGGTCTTTGATTAGCAAGAATCTAAAATCGTAGGAAGAGAGCTTGCCACATGTGGAATTTGCTTACAACAGATCAGTTCATTCAACTGCCAAATTCAACCATTTGAGGTTGTATATGGGTTTAATCCATTGTCTCCCATGGATTTGTCACATTTGCCCATTGATCAAGCATTAAATATGGATGGGAAAATAAGGCTGAATTTGTGAAAAAGCTTCATTAGAAGGTTCGTGAAAACATTGAGAAAAAAACAAAACAATATGAACAAAAAGCAAATAAAGGGCGAAAGCAAGTCAACTTTGAACCTGGCGATTGGGTTTGGGTGCACTTCAGGAAGGAGCAATTTCCAGCACAAAGGAAATCTGAACTCTCACCTAGAGGGGATGGTCCATTTCAAGTATTGGAGAAGATCAATGATAATGCCTACAAGATAGATCTTCCGGGAGAATTTGGTGTTAGTGCTCCTTTTAATGTTCCAAACTTATCTCTTTTTGAGCAAGGTAAGGATTTAAGTACAAACCGCTCTCAAGAAGAGGAGGATGATGAGATCATGGCATCACTACCACCATTGGACCCTGGGGAATTTCCTTTAGGCCCCATTACTCATGCAAGGGAAAGGAAATTTAGAGATGCGATCAGCAACAAGTGCAATCATGCATGGAAAATTATTGAAGCTGTCGAAGTTGAATTAATGCTATGCAACGTGGAAGATTCATGTAATGTGAAAGGGAGTCCATGCAACGTGTTGCATGTTTATTTTTTATGCATATGTTTGATTTAATTATTATAGTTTTAGTGTGCACGTATTTTCTATTATGTTGTTTATGGTTTATTTTACTAGCACTAGAGTTTGTTGAACCATATAACATATATTTACTATATTTAGCATGCATTATATTACCTTATTTTATTTTTAATCATATTTCTCGTATCTACAAGTGTTATGCAAGGACAATTAATAGATATATCACTAGGGTGATTCAAAGAATTATGACTATTGGAAAAGTGCTTGCTTGGCTTTGGAGGAGCTTGCTTGACATGCTTGCTTACGTTTGTAATCACTCATTTTTGACCAGATTTTAGTGTTATTATAATAGTAATATTATTAATATAAAAAATCAAAAAATAATAATAAAAATTAATATAAAAAAATCAAAATAAAAAAAAGGAATTTGAGTGGCTTTGGGATGGCCACGTCACCCCCAATTGCCTATAAATAGGAGGCAGGGGGTGGCAATGACACAAGAATTGAACGCCAATTTTGCCAATCAATTGGCAATGCAATTGGCACCCCAAATCGTGGGGGCCGGCCGGGGTTGGGGGCAGTGCCCTCGACCCCAGTTGGTTCGATCCAACATTCGATCGGGGTCTTATTTTAGGATCCGATTTAGTTAATATTTTTGGAGAGGTCGTGGTAGATCTCGATGGGGTTCGGGGTTCGTCATTCGAGCTTCTAGTTAGGTATATTTTCTTCCCTTTTTTTAGTGTTGTAATTTTTATAATTTAATGAAGTATTAGTTATTTTAAAATTGTAGTCTTATTTTTTAGTTTGTATGTTTATGTTTTAGATTAGTATTTAATATGTTTTAAATTTTTGTTTTATATTAATATTTTATTTATGTTAGATTCGTTTTTATTTATGTGTTAGAATAATATTTATTTGTGTTTTAAATTAATATTTATGAATGTTAGTATTTTATATATGTTAGATATGTTTTTATTTATGAGTTAGATTAATATTTATGTATGTATGTTTTAGAATAGTATTCTATTTATGTTGAATTTGTTTTTATTTATGTGTTAGATTAATATTTATGAATGTTAGTATTTTATTTATGTTAGATATGTTTTTATTTATGAGTTAGATTAATATTTATGTATGTATGTTTTAGAATAGTATTCTATTTATGTTGAATTTGTTTTTATTTATGTGTTAGATTAATATTTATGAATGTTAGTATTTTATTTATGCTAGATATGTTTTTATTTATGAGTTAGATTAATATTTATGTATGTATGTTTTAGATTAATATTTTATTAGATTAGTATTTTATTATGTTAATATTTATTTGTATTGTATTTAAATTATTTGCCAAGTTTTATATTTTGCTCACTAAGTTTGCATAATGGAATATATAATGTCAATGCGGTGCCCTTTTATCCGAGCGTAAACGGGCCAGATCGTCGCGTAGTGATAGTGGTTGGGCGTTTACTCTCGGATAACGGGGCCTTTAAAATTTATTCGCAATTATAACCGAATTTTAAATTAATCGTCACTTTAATCCGGAAAATCTAATATTAATAAAGCGGTAATTATTAAAGTACCAATTTTGGGCGGTGTGGGGTGCTAATCCTTCCCCATCCGTAACCGACTCCAGAACCCAATAGTTTTTAAATCTCTGGTTTTATGGTGTCCGGCCTACCTAAGTGGCCGGTGGCGACTCCCTTTCTTTAAATAAAATACGGTATTTTTAAAACCTCACGGAATAAATATTTTAATACCCGAAAGACAACCAACACTTCGAAAATCCACTTTTTTAGCGAAAAAAGACATCGCTACAGATGGCGACTCCGCTGGGGACAATTTTTTTGTTTTTCGAAAACAAGAAGAGAGTCAAGCTTTTTAAAATAATTACCGCTTTATTAATATTAGAAATTTCGGGTTAAAATGACTATTAAATTAACATTCGGTTATAATTACGCGTTTATTTTAACGCATTTAAAATATGGCATATAAACCCATTTTTTTAAGTGGGGGAAAACGCTAATGCTTTCATGGAGATATCGTTCTCCCGTATGGGCCTAGCAAGTACCTTCGGGGCTCAAGTACCTTATGCTTTCGTAAGGATATCGTTCCTTCGTACGGGCATAAGCGAATGGGTCCCCCTGAATTGAACCCGGTTGAAAGGAGCCTATAATGGGTGATGATCGGGGGCCTTGCTACTCTTAGTAGAGGACAGCAAGGATAATTCGGGTACCTCCTAGCACCAACACTGCATGTAGAGAACATATAGAAACCCACCCCTTTAGAGCCATGCGGATAACCTCAGGTGTTTTAGACGAGATAAATAGGGTTTTTTGTTTGTTTACCTTATTTTATTTTATTTGTCCTTTTATTTATGTATTTATTATTTTTATCCAGTACTAACTCATTTTTTGTGTTTTATTTTTATTTTTATTTTACACCTACTTTTGTTGCATTATCATTGCATCCACATTACATAGAGGCGTTGATTCAAGTGGTTTGCCCTATTAGAAAATCTTTCATCATGGAAAAAAAGGTGTCTTAGGAAGGACGGCATCGATCCAGTCGCGCGACATCGGTCAGAGATTAATCAACATATCCGAAGTAACAATTTGCCGAGCAAGCGTGTAATGCCAA
This sequence comes from Hibiscus mutabilis, assembly GCA_019671005.1. Taxonomy (NCBI): domain Eukaryota; kingdom Viridiplantae; phylum Streptophyta; class Magnoliopsida; order Malvales; family Malvaceae; genus Hibiscus; species Hibiscus mutabilis. The sequence continues at coordinate 64,052,449 of CM033716.1, forward strand.
AGTATACACACGAGACCCTGATGGTGGACATACGACGAGTTGCAAGGCGTGTGAATGACTTAGCTACCGAAGTAGCGGCTCTCCGACCTTTTGTAACCCCGGACATGGAAGAAGCACCAAGGTTTATCAAGTTGCTCAGAGCTGTCGAGGAGCTAGGAGGTAGAGCTAGAGCTTATGTGTAGAATTTTATTTTGTAATTAAGACTTTTTGTAATGGAGACTCTTTTTGTAATAGGAACTCCTTTTGTAATATGGATCTTTTTTGTAATCTGTACCCTTTAATTCCCATGAAAGTCATTCGAAAGGGTGATTACCAGCGGAATCAACGCCTTTATTTGCATTCACGTTGCATATCATGACATGGTGTTGATTCAAGAACAGTTCTTTAAAAGGCTTTCAAAATAGAAAAAGGCTGCTTTGCCAGAAACGATATTATTACAGTATCAAGTTAGGCCGAGCAAAGACCAATCGCGAAAGAAGACGGTACGATAGTAAGGCACGTGTGACGCAGAAGATTCAGTCAGGGCCGCAGAACCCCAATTTTAAATCTTCACATTTGACTGTTTAAAAAAATCTTAGATTTTAATTTAACTCAAAAAAAGAGAGAGAAAATTTGAAAATATTATTATTTTGCTTTGAAACTTCTTCCATCATAAAACTTTCAGAATAATAATAATAACAAAAAGAAACCTAAAAGTTTCATTTTTAAGTAAGTTAAAACTTTTTGATAATAAAAAGGGGGATTTTTTAAACCAAATGAACTTTGAAAATTTTAATTTAAACCCCAAAAAGTTTTAAAGTACTCCCCTAGGATCGATAGAATCAATCCCTATTTAGACGTACCCCAATCTACAGAAGGAAAATATGTTGTCTGATGTCCTTTTCAGAAGCCACAAAAGTAAAGATCATGACGTCACGAGCCCATAGAATAGAATAAGAGGAGAAGACGGAGTCATCCATCATCCTGAAGACGACGTCGAGACGTGGAGCACATGTTTTGCTTCCCGAAGTCAAGGTCTCCAGAATAAATTCAACTGTTGCCTGTAATTCGTTATTAATTTCTTGCAAACATACATTTTCTCTATTGAAAATTTTTCAAAGACTGTTCGAGAATCAACATCGCATTTGTATGCATTCTCGCATTTATAGGATATTGATTCCCGAAGTGGCTCCTCAAATCTCAGAAATCGTTCATAGTTGGCAAATGGTCGTCTGGTCAGATATTAGAGGGCACGGATCCAGGGTTTTGTCCTAGAACAAGATCGAAGACAATAGAAGAGGAACCATCTGAAGACTTCAGGTCAGACACGGTACTGGTAATGAGCAAAGTAAAGTGCAAGAGTTGAAAGAAGCAGAGGGAAGACGTGATGAATCAGATGAATACTTCGACGAAAGGTAAGCGATCCATCAGACCGAAAGAAAAACCGATTAAGGATCAGAATAAAGAGCGAGATAGTCAGAATTCTACCTCCAAGTCAGCCAAATACGACAAATTGAACCCTTTTTGTGATCTGCATCAATAAACAGGCGGAAGGTATGCTTGAGTCGGGCTTTCAAAAAAAATAGAGCTCGGTCCAGAAGAAACTTAAGAAGCATGTAATGAAAAGAAGTATATCTCGATTCCTGTGAGGTACACCGAACTACTCCTAATGTTCATCGACAAGAGCCTTATTACCTCGGTGAAGTCTCTAGCGAAGAGACCGTCTTATCCGAGAGATTACGACACACGTGCTAGAGGTAGTTACCGTTTAGGAAGTTTGGGTCACGGTATTGAGGATTGCGGGGCCCTGAGGAATGATGTTCAAGATCTTATCGCGATGAGGATTTTAGGTTCCGAAGACGGAGTTCCCCAATTCTATAGTGAGCTAACAATCACCCGAGGGGCAAAGTTGAGGAGGAATCGATATCCAGGACAAAGTTCGATTAATACCGAAGTGGGTTACTCAAGCGAGTTAAATTTGAAGATCAGAGATAGGGGCATCCCAGGAAAGGGATATTCTTTCGAGTTCAGCCAGCTCAGATAAGAGAGAGATAACTTGGATAAAATTGAATTTGCAGAATGATCATTAGAAGCTTTCCTGAGTGTTTAAGAATATCAGATTGGGTCACCTTTAAAGAATAGATGAACGGTGTTGTCCAGTTGAAAGATGACTCGGAATATTGAAAGAAGAGAAACTAGTCAAGCAAGAATCAAGTCAGGATATTATCAGGTACGTTTGAGCAAACTGGGAATAGGTACGATAGTCTCCAGAGATGAGCTACAGAATAACTTAACCATTAGCAAGAGTTTTAGAAACAAGTTTACGACAGGGCAATGACAATTCAACACTCTTCAGCTGGAAAGGGCAACTTCTAAGCTACGAAAGACTAAGCAGGGGATAGATGAAGACCCGAAGATCGATATTACTCGAGAAGGTAAGGCAGCTCAACAAGGTGGCAGGCTTTGTCAGAACGTGGATCAAGTGTTGGACTACAGAGGCAGGCTGACCGGACTACTAGATGAAGTTAAGAAAGTAGGCACTAAAGCTTATCAGTAACTGTAAATATCTAATATCTGATATAATGAAACCTTTTGTCCTCAATGAACGTCGTTCTATGAGGATCACTTTTGGAATCAATACCTTACTGCATTCATATTTATATTTTAGGATTGCATTGCATTACATTGTACAATCATGACATATTTTACATAACACTATCACTACCTTGCATAAAATTTTTGGGGGGTAATCCAAAGAACAATTAGATTTTTATCGTGAATAAAAGAATTGAACACACTCAAAAATCAAGATTCGAGCAGTTAAAAGATGGACTCGAGAGAAAAAGAACTTTGATGCCTTTAATGCAAGAAAACTCTGTTTGAACCCCGGTTTGGTCGTTCCTCCGGATTCCAAAGATTTCCAGATTTGCTCATAATAAATGAAAAAGATGCCCCAAGATTCGCGTGACCATATTCTACAAAAAGATGGAGGGCTGAATTGAAAAATTGCCAATCCACTACTTCCCCGACAGTCTAGCAGGACCTACCCTGATATGATATGCTTTGGACCTAGCACTAAGTCGTCGGTATTTCTAGGGTACGAAGATGAAACCTGATGAAAGCGTCCATGAATGTGCTTTGAGGTGTCTGTGTTTAGTGACCCAGGTGCAACCTCCCGTAGATGAAGAGGAAATTGACTTCTATGCCACATTTCATATTTCTTCTTTAATAAGATGCTCGAGAAAATGAAAGCCAGCTTTGAGGACTTCATGACAGTCGGAGAGAGAATCGAACATGCACTCCGGGACCTAAGTTTAAAGACCAGACCTGCCTAGGAGCAAAAGGAAACAGAGAGATAAATGGGTACCACTTTCAAAACATTGAGGCGCTGGGGCATGACACTAAGAAATTTGGGGTCGTTAATCGAAAAAATTAAGAAGCTGGTTGACGAGGGAGTCATGACGAGAGAGTTGATCCAACGGTGGAAAAAACAAGAGAAGAGGCAAGCCTACACTACCTTGGAAGGGGCAGAATGAGTTAGTACCCTGGAGATAATCCAAAGGTCCCTACGGTTTTCTCATCATTTCACAAAGAAATTCTCAACAAAAAAGAATCATTGTTTATTAGAATTAAAAATCACATTTCCATTTAGAAAAGCATTTTTACATTCTTGATTATTTAAACATTTCATTTTTATGGAGTAGTTTTCCTATATGCATATACACACATTTTTGAATGGACATATGTATATATCATTTCTATACTAGGTCCTCGAATTTTGAATGCAACAGTACATTTGCTTCAGATCCAAAGATCAACTCTAAGTTGCATATATTTAGAAGAGATTGAATGTTGTGGTTATACTGTAAATGTGAGTATCTGCTAGTTTACTTAGGCCAACAGAGGAACAAAAGCGAGTGTTTAGACAATGGGCAGTTCCCATTTTAAGAATTTATCTTCTCAGGCACTTGTCGTTTTAGATCCTTGAAACGAAAGTTGACCCTAAACCTCTACCCCTGAAGGCATTCTCAGGACATATGTGAATATGACAATGAATGGTGTTCTTTTACTTTACCGTAAGACACGATGAGACCATACAGATTGGATACGAAGATCAGAAAAATCACCGTAAGAAAGTGGTTGAAAACATGGATATGTCCAAACAAAAAACCAAAAAAGAAGATAAATGGTAATCAGAAGGCCGAAGCAATCTAGATCGAGTAAATATCAGAAGAGCTGCAGAGAGGCAATTAACTCCGAGCGGAAGATCGCATCAATACCCAGTATAGATCCGTGTTGATTCAAGGATACATTCATAGACTCGAATAAGAAGAAAGAGATTCAATGCTAAAAACCCAGAATGAACAGTCTAAAAAAGAGAAAAAAGAAAAGAAAAATAAAATAAAAAAGAAGAAAAAAGAGAAAAAAAGAGAAAGAAAAAGAAAAAAAGAAAAAAGGAAAGAAAGAATATTGTATATGCTTCACACACAGATTAAACAATACAAGAATGAGACTTCAACTACGAGCAAGAGACACAAGGAATCTACATTTCAAGTAAATATCAGTTTTAAAAATTAGTATAGCAGCTCGAATTGAAGCAAGTCAAGACAAGTCGGCCCGAAGATTGCCAATTTCGAAAAAGGAAATGACCTCTAGGGTGAAAACCCAAAAATGGGCAGTCTAGAGTGATCCTAAAAATGAAGAAAAAGAGTAGTCTGCCTGAGCCTGCTGGCATCAATATCCAACAAAAATACACTGAAGGAAGTGACCTCTAGGGTGAAAACCTAAAAATGGGCAGTCTAGAGCAATCCAAGAGAAAAAGTAAAAAGAAGAAAATAAAAAAGAAAAGAAAAGAAGAAAGAAAGAATTATATTTTATATGGGCGTGCCAATCACAAGAATTCTCAGAAATGTATTCGTAGTCCTTCATTCAAGAAATCTCAGTTCCGATGAGTTTTGGAGGATCAAACATTATTGAACAGAAAACAAACATCAGTATATAGCCAGAATGCAAGGCAGCCTACAGTAAAAAGAAAGGAAATGAACTCTAGGGTGAAAACCCGAAAACGGGCAGTCTAGAGTGATCCAAAAAAGGGAATGAATAATGGGCATATCCAAGTTTCACAAGTACAGAAATACTGTTTCACTTAACCATAAACCAAAGGCCTACATTACAAGCCCCTAAAGACCATTCTGGTCATCCATAGATATCCAAGTTGAATGAGAATGTCTTCAGATTTCATTCCGCCTATAAGGGTTAACTTTGCTTCAAGGAACGTCAAACTTCGAAGTGCTTGATCGACACCCAAATGAGGGAAGGATGGGGCATGGTGAGATAGTGAGATTAAGAGTGCCACCTTAAACGGGGTAGAAACTAGGTAGGGTTGTTCCTCTCAAAAGCCTATTAGACCAGAAGAAACTATACATTGGCATATATCTCCACAATGGTCAAGATCTTCTAAATATGCGCTTCATTAGAGTTGATCTCTGGCAACTTGAAGCAGATGCGCTATGGTGTTTGATATTTCGGGGGCAAACATGTTTTAAAAGGTTTGACATTTTCTCCCAAAGTTTTGATGTTTACCATTTCCCCCAAACATTAGTTTTAAAAATGTTTGGCAATACACTTCGAATTTTTTTTACCATTCTCCAAGCATTATTTTATAAAAAATGTTTGGTCCTTAGAAAAAAAAAAGAAGAAAAGAAAAAGATGTTTACCATTTGTTCCAAACAATGTTTTCAAAATGTCCAAGTTGTGATTTTCGAAATGACTGTTTTCTTTTCAAACAATCATTATTTTTTGAAATATACACAAGTAAATTGCCTTTTACTTTACTTTAGAAATGAATGATGATGAGATTTAAAGCATAGGGACCGAGAGTTAGTTCCCGTCGAAATGCTGCGAGAAGATCAAGGAAGAGCTCAAGGGATGGAAGCATTTTAGCTCACCCTGGTGACTAGAAATAGATCAAGGCTCTATATGATGGGCCAAAAAATTCAAAGCAGTGGAGCCCGTGGTTGAATGGGGCAACGCCAAGCCAAGAAGATGACAAGGGTTCTTATAAGAATAATATAAGAACCAGAAGATCATTTATGAAGACGGGTGATAACCCTAAAGACAAGAAAGCCTTCCGCACAAAAGGTTTAAAAGCATGTTCAAATGAGGATTTAAGAGCATACAGTAAAGCAATAAAGAGATGAAGAGATCTGAGGAACGACCTTTCAGGGTGTAAGACTTTAGAACAAAAAGGCTAAAAGAAAAAGAGAGAAAGAAAGAGAAAAAGTGAAAAAAGAAAAGAAAAGGAAAAAGAAGAAAAGAAAAAGAAAATGAGAAATGAAAAAAGAAAAAAAAAAGAAAAGAAAGAAACCATTACATTGCATGCATCATATAGATAGGGGCATGTTAATTTTTGCTTATTTTGGACAGGTACCTGAAGAATTATCAAAGAATATTAAGAAGTGGATTTCATTGAAAAGATTGGCAGCCACCTTCGGCGTGAGTCCCTAAATTTGAAGAAGTTTTGGCGGCCATTTTCGGCGTGAGTCCCTAAATTTGAAGAAGTTTTGGCGGCCATTTTCGGTGTGAGTCCCTAAATTTGAAGAAGTTTTGGCGACTATTTTCGGCGTGAGTCCCTAAATTTGAAGAAGTTTTGGCGGCCATTTTCGGCGTGAGTCCCTAAATTTGAAGAAGTTTTGGCGTCCATTTTCGGTGTGAGTCCCTAAATTTGAAGAAGTTTTGGCGGCCATTTTCGGCGTGAGTCCCTAAATTTGAAGAAGTTTTGGCGGCTATTTTCGGCGTGAGTCCCTAAATTTGAAGAAGTTTTGGCAGCCATTTTCGGTGTGAGTCCCTAAATTTGAAGAAGTATTGGCGGCCATTTTCGACGTGAGTCCCTAAATTTGAAGAAGTTTTGGCAGCCACCTTCGGCGTGAGTCCCTAAAATTTGAAGAAAGTTTGGGAGCCACCTTCGGTGTGAGTCCCTAAAATTTGAAGAAAGTTTGACAGCCACCTTCGGCATGAGTCCCTAAAATTTGAAGATCGGTAGCCATTTTTGGCGTGAATCCCAAAATTTGAAGAAAGATTTCGGCAGCCTTAGCAGCGTAAGTCCAGAAAAATCGGCAGCCATAACAGCGTAAGGCCCATATGTTAAATCTTTCGGGTCATCGGTAAGTCCTTCGGGCACGGTGTTAAGTCTTTCGGGCCACCAGTAAGTCTTTCGAGCCTGGTGATAAGTCATTCGGGCATGATGCGGCAGCCTTAGAAGCGTAAGTCCAAAGATATCAACAGCCTTGTAAAAAATGATGAAAATGAGATAAAAAAAAGAGAGAAAAGAAAAAAAAAGAGCGGAAAAAGGGGAAAAGGAAAAAGAGAAAAGAAAAATTCGAAGATAAAGGTTCTATATAGGAAGGGCCTATACTTTCAAGCTCCCGTAGCAAGAGGTTCTATATAGGAAGAATTCGTAGCTCCAAGATTTCAGAAGCTGAAAGTTTTATATAGGAAGGGCTTGCAGCTCGATGGTGAAGACTAGCAGTTCTATATAGGAATAACTCCCAGCCGAAGGAATTCACCCATGACACACAAGGTTATATAGGAAAACCTGTTGTGTTTGAAAGCGAAGAGTCTTATATAGGAAGGGCTCCGAGCTTCACTGTCTTAGAGTAAAAGATTCTATATAGGAAGAATCAGTAGCTCCAAGATTTCAGAAGCTGAAAGTTTTATATAGGAAGGGCTTGCAGCAACAGGGTGAAGACTAGCAGTTCTATATAGGAAGAACTCCCAGCCGAAGGAATTCACCCATGATACACAAGGTTTTATATAGGGAAAACATGTTGTGTTGAAAGCGAAGAGTCCTATATAGGAAGGGCTCCGAGCTTTACTGTCTTAGAGTGAAAGGTTCTATATAGGAAGAACCTGTAGCTCTGAGATTTCAGAAGCTAAAAAGTTCTATATAGGAAGGACTAACGGCTCCAGGGTTTGAAGACTAGTAGTTCTATACAGGAGGAACTCCCAGTCGGAAGAATCCATCAGCGACGCAAAAGGTTTTATATAGGAGAAACCTGCGTTGAAGGTGAAGAGTTCTATATAGGAAGGACTCCAAGCTTGACCGCCTTAGAATGAAAGCTCTATATAGGAGGGACTCATAACTCGAGGCTTCAGAATGAAAGGTTCTATATAGGGAGGACCTATAGTTCCGAGATCAGAAGGTGAAGAAGTTCTATATATGAACAACTTACGAGCCTGAAGATTCAGCTAAGGAAGCGCGAAGAGTTCTAGAAGAACACGTGATTCCGAAGCCAAAGACAAGGAAGTATGTCAAAAATGAGTGCTTTTGATCTTTGCTTTGTCCTCGTTTCACAAGAACAAGCAAAGAGGGGCAACTGTAATCACTCATTTTTGACCGGGTTTTAGTGTTATTATAATAGTAATATTATTAATATAAAAAATCAAAAAATAATAATAAAAATTAATATAAAAAATCAAAATAAAAAAAAAGGAATTTGAGTGGCTTTGGGATGGCCACGTCACCCCCCAATTGCCTATAAATAGGAGGCAGGGGTGGAAATGACACAAGAATTGAACGCCAGTTTTGCCAATCAATTGGCAATGCAATTGGCACCCCCAAATCGTGGGGGCTAGGTCGGCCGCAAGGCTGGCCGGGGTTGGGGGCAGTGCCCTTGACCCCAGTTGGTTCGATCCAACATTCGATCGGGGTCTTATTTTAGGATCCGATCTAGTTAATATTTTTGGAGAGGTCGTGGTAGATCTCGGTGGGGTTCGGGGTTCGTCATTCGAGCTTCTAGTTAGGTATATTTTCTTCCCTTTTTATTAGTGTTGTAATTTTTATAATTTAATGAAGTATTAGTTATTTTAAAATTGTAGTCTTATTTTTTAGTTTGTATGTTTATGTTTTAGATTAGTATTTAATATGTTTTAAATTTGTGTTTTATATTAATATTTTATTTATGTTAGATTCGTTTTTATTTATGTGTTAGAATAATATTTATTTGTGTTTTAAATTAATATTTATGAATGTTAGTATTTTATTTATGTTAGATATGTTTTTATTTATGAGTTAGATTAATATTTATGTATGTATGTTTTAGAATAGTATTCTATTTATGTTGAATTTGTTTTTATTTATGTGTTAGATTAATATTTATGAATGTTAGTATTTTATTTATGTTAGATATGTTTTTATTTATGAGTTAGATTAATATTTATGTATGTATGTTTTAGAATAGTATTCTATTTATGTTGAATTTGTTTTTATTTATGTGTTAGATTAATATTTATGAATGTTAGTATTTTATTTATGCTAGATATGTTTTTATTTATGAGTTAGATTAATATTTATGTATGTATGTTTTAGATTAATATTTTATTAGATTAGTATTTTATTATGTTAATATTTATTTGTATTGTATTTAAATTATTTGCCAAGTTTTATATTTTGCTCACTAAGTTTGCATAATGGAATATATAATGTCAATGCGGTGCCCTTTTATCCGAGCGTAAACGGGGCCAGTATCAGGCGTAGTGATAGTGGTTGGGCGTTTACTCTCGGATAACGGGGCCTTTAAAATTTATTCGCAATTATAACCGAATTTTAAATTAATTGTCACTTTAATCCGGAAAATCTAATATTAATAAAGCGGCAATTATTAAAGTACCAATTTTGGGCGGTGTGGGGGTGCTAATCCTTCCCCATCCGTAACCGACTCCCGAACCCAACAGTTTTTAAATCTCTGGTTTTATGGTGTCCGGCCTACCTAAGTGGCCGGTGGCGACTCCCTTTCTTTAAATAAAATACGGTATTTTTAAAACCTCACGGAATAAATATTTTAATACCCGAAAGACAACCAACACTTCGAAAATCCACTTTTTTAGCGAAAAAAGACATCGCTACAACGTTCACATGGAAATTGACTTGCTTACTTACATTCATGATGGACGGCAATTCTAGAGAGGTGCTTGCTTGAAGTGCTTGCTTACATTCACATGAAAATTGACATGCTTGCTTAATTTACGGTGGGCGGCAATTCTAGAGAGGTGCTTACTTTTGAGGTGCTTACTTACATTCACAATGGACGACAATTCTAGAGAGGTGCTTGCTCGAGGTGCTTGCTTGAGCTACTTGCTTATATCCACTTGCAAATTGATATGCTTGCTTACATCCACTTGCAAATTGACATGCTTGCTTACCTCCACTTGTAAATTGACATGCTAGCTTATGATTGCATTGTGAGGTAAAGACACACATTTCAAGGTTTTTAATTTTTAATTCATTATCCTTTCACACCTCCCTAGGAATGTTGTTTGATCACTTCATTTTGTAAAGCCTATAAATAAAGGTTGGATTTTCAATTGTAAGACACAACTTTGAATTAAGAAATCTCAGAGTTTTTATCTCTTCGTTCTTTTGAGAACTGTATTGATCCTTCAAGTTCTGCTTGTTGAATCAAACATTCAATATCTTTGGTTCCTAGTTCTACATAACTAGTGGGTCAAGATCCTTATTTCGTTTAGAGACCGTTATAGGGTTCGGGTCACACTTTTTAGTTTTGGTTCAATTTTCAAGTCCTAAACTACTTTCCATTTTCCAATTCTACCACCACCATCAAACGCATTAACCATCCAAAATTCCAGAATCTCTATTCTCATCAATTTTTATATCGTTACTCAACATCACCCTTTTAAACCATTTGAAACCACTGCAAGTCTTACAACACAAAGTTGCTTCATTTACAATTGGGCAAATCAAGCATCTCGGTAAATTCCAAGATGAGATCGCATCATTATGCAACCAAATATTCTGAAATGATCAACATTTGGCTTGTGTCCACTCCAAGCTTCTTCTGGTGTATGATTTTGTACATCAAATGTGGGGCTTCTATTCAATACATGGATGCTCCACTTCACAGCCTCAGGCCAAAAACTTTTCTGCAGTCTGCTTCTATGTAATATAGATCGCATCATGTTTAGGATTGTGTGATTTTTCCTCTATGAAACACCATTTTGTTGTGGTGTATATGTTGCTATAAGTTGCTTATGGATTCCATGCTTTTCATAAAAGCTTATAAATTCTTTCGAGTTTTATTCACCACCCCGATCGTTGCGAAGAGCTTTAATTGTCATACATGCTTCTTTTTCGACTTTTGCTTTAAAGTTTTTAAAAGCTGAAAAAGTTTCAAATTTTTCTTGCAAAAAATAAATCCAATTTTTTTTACTATAATCATCAATGAACATTAAAAAATAACGCTTACCACCATTTGATGTTGGATTTATAGTTCCACATAAATTAGAGTGTACAAGCTCCAAAACTTCTTTCGTTCTTCAAGATTTTCCACTTGGAAAATAATCTCTGTGTTGTTTTCCAATCACACATTCTTCACAAATCTGAGAAGGGTCTTTAATTAGTGGTAAATATGTCACCATATTCTTTTGTTGTAGCGTTTTGAGTCGACCAAAATTGAGAAACCCATAACGAAAATGCCATAACTAAGCTTCATCCGTCACTTTTGCTTCAAAACATGAATGAGTGAGATTTTGAAGATAAAGCGGAAACATTCGGTATGATGTCATATTTACCTAAGCGATCAAGCCTAATTTATCATTTTGAATTCTGCATAATCCATCTTTAATGGAGATTTCGTACCCTTTCTCTTGCAATTGACTCACACTAAGTAAGTTGGTCTTCAAATCTAGAACAAAGAGAACATTGGAAATAGTGTGGATATTGTCGTCTTTGGTTTGAAGAGTAATTTTTCCTTTTCCCATGATAGATGTTGTAGAGTTGTTACCGAACTTGATAGTGTTGCGAAAGGATTCGTCTAGTTCAGAAAAAACTCCTTTATCTTCACACATGTGGTTGCTGCATCCAGTGTCTAAGTACCACATGTTTTGTTGTGATTTTTCATTCACATGACACACCATCAACAGAGACATTTATTCCTCTAGTTTTGTAAAATTAGTTGATTCGACTCCATTTTACCTCTTTAAATTAGTTCGACACTCTGACTGATAATGGCCATACTTGTGGCACAGGTAACATTCAACTTTCAACTTGTTTGCTGACTTTGGTCGTTGAGTTGCAAAGTTATGGCCTCCTCGACCCCATCGCCTTCTTTTTCCTTGAGATTGACTATCTTGTTGTTGGTGGTGGTGGTTTCATTGATCGTTACTTCTCGCCTCTCTACCTCTGCCTTTACCTCATTTAAACATCAAGTGATTTCCTATTGAAGCTTTCAGTGCTTTCTCCTCACTGTCTTGTTGCATGATCTTTCGTCCGTGCACCTGAAAAGAACTTTGCAGCTCATCCAATGAAAGTTCGTCAATATTTTTGGATTCCTCAATTACATAGACAACAAAGTTGAATTTTGGTGTCAAAGATCTAAGTATCTTTTCAAATATGAAGATATCAACTAACTTATCATCGAACAATCATATCTTGTTGGTGATTGTCATGACTCGGGATAAATATATTACAATTGACTCACCGGATTACATTTTAAGGTTTTCAAACTCTATACAGAGGGTCTGAAGCTGCTGCCTTTTTGCTTTTGCTGAACCTTCATACTTTTTCTTCATGGAATCCCAAATCTACTTGGAGGTGTCTTTGCAAAGAATGGTCTCCAAGATTGAACGATCAATAGCCTAAAACAAATAGTTTTTGGCCTTGAGATCCTTCAATTTCATTCCTTCAATCTCTATTTTTTGTGTGTCTGCCATCGTTGTTGTTAATTATGGTATGTTATTTGAGACAACTGCTATTTTCTTTCAAGTGAACTTGACTCTAATACTACTATTGAAAATAAAAACAAAAGATGACAGAGATTTAGAGCAAGTAAATTAGATGAGAGAAAGAGAATTGATGCATTCTTTATTCAACAAAGAAGCCTTTATATAGGTTGTATATAAAACAAATAGAAACTAAAGTTAACAATTAATAACGTTAAAAAAACTCAACTACAACCTGAGAAATAGGAAATAATATTACGCCTAATAAATTCTTAAAGACTAGGACATCAACAATTTGCCAAACACAAGCACACATTAAGCCATTCAACCAAGACCTTTAATTGGATTATAATTGACAATAATATACATTTTAAACTACATCATATTGTTGAAAAAAACAAGAGTGAAAGGCAAGAGGATGACTCAAACCTGAAACCACCTAATCACTAAACCAAATTTAACATATGAATTATAATTGATAACGTTATATATATATATATTAATTTAAATTCAACACTTAATTTACATCAACTTCTAATAAGATAAAATATTTTTACATTGATAATTAAACAAACCCAAGAAAATATAGAAATAAAATATATTTTTAAGATAAAAATTAATATAATATATTATTAATTTAAGATAAAAATAAAATATATTCTTTAAGTTAAAAGTAAACTATATTTGTTAAGTTAAGGTAAGAAAAAATATAGTTTTTAAAGTTAAGGTAAGAATATAGTATATTTTTAAGTTAAGATAAGAATAAAATATATTTTTTAAGTTAAGATAAGAATAAAATATAATTTTTAAGATAAGATAAGAATAAAATATATTTTTAAGTTAAGATAAGAGTAAATTATATATTTTTAATTTAAGTTAATATTAAATATATTTTAAAGTTAAATTAAGTTAATAATAAAATATATTTTTAATTTCCACTTCAATTTTTTTAAGTTAACAATATATTGGCCATGTTTGATAAATAGCGGTTTGAGGTAAAATTAGAGGTTTGACCAGTCAAATCCGTTAATTGGATGTTTGCTTAACAGCGGATTGAGTGAAACCTCTAATTTTGAAAAAACTGCTAATAATAGTTTTTTTTAAATTAGATGTTTGACCAGTCAAATTTATTAATTGGATGTTTGGTTAATAGCGGACCTCTAATTTCGAAAAAAATATATGCTAATATGAGTTTTTTAAAATTAGAGGTTTTGACCTAAATGTTATAAAGATCATTTACCTTTAATAATGATTAAAAATATCCAAATAACCTAAATTTTAACATTTTCTATTTCACTTCTTCACCCATGTATTAACATTGTGACATTTGTAAAATAATAATTTTTCTTTTTTTCTTTTTTATTCTCACACATTTATATTTGTATTTAAATTTAATAATTAATTAAATTGTATTAAAAATAATTAAATAAATGATAAATTAATATATAGATCCTTCAAATATGTTTAGTAATGTTACATTAAAAATTTATTTTTCATAATCAAATTAATTAAATAAGTATCGAATATAATCATGTTATTATATGTTATTTTGCTTGTTTAAACAATCAAACAGTTATCAACTATCAGTTAATTTTACCAAGCACTTTTATACAATAAGCTAACACAATTCGCTAGTCAAATCAACTAATGCAATCAGCTATCAGCTAACGTAATCCGCTATCAGCTATCCGCTAATTGCAAATAGGACCAACATATTTTTAAGTTAATAGTATTATATATTTTTAAGTTAATAATATACTATATTTTTAAGTTATGATAAAAAATTCAAGCTAATATATATAATTTTATGAAATATATATTAAATGTTAAGTTTAGTTTAGTGGTTAGAAGTGCCCTACATTCACTTATAAGTTTTAGCAAGGACGAAACCATGATTGAACTATGAGGGGGCAAGTTAATTAATTTTAAAATAAATAGGGTTCTAAAAAGTAATTGAATCATAAAAATTAAAGAAATTAAGGATTAATTTTAATAATTTTAAAATTGAAGGGTCTTAAAATGTGATTAAACTAGAAAAATAAGGGGTCAAGGCTTAATTTCATTAATTTTAACTTAAAGGGTCTTAAAAATAATAAATCAAAGACTTTTGGGAGGGGCAAGGGCTTAATTGAAAAAGTTTTAAAACTATCAATGGCTTAAAAGTAATTACATCATTCAAAGTTGGGGGGCAATGGCCTCTCCCACCCTTCATTTGGTTCTGTCTCTGAGTTTTAGGTTTGAGTTTCTCCCTCACTTATTTTTCTTTTTGACAAATAGAAGCATTTCATTACCATAACATATAAGACAAAAGGCATGGAAATCCAACCAAGGTGGCAACATGAACAACCCACCCAAGAGAAATTTTAACAAGGATAAGGTTGACCAAACCACAACAGAGCCGAACAATGAAACAAAAAGTGTGGTAAGCACCCAAGAACAACAACAGAACATAAGAAAACAACATCACATGGCCTAAACAAAGGACTAACAGAGAAAGTAGAAACAAAGCACAACATGGGAGGGAGTCCAAAGCTTAGAGACGAATAAACACATTTTTTTCGACCAAACACTTCTAAAAGAGCTCCAAAGGCCTCCATATGGGAGAACCATAATGACCTATTCATTAAATATTTGGATGAAAAATGAATAAGCGTCAAGGAGAGAGAAGAGCAAGTTCTAGCATCCACGATATGAGAGCAAAAAAAGAACAGAAATCCTTCTAAAAATTGAGGTGATCGTAGCAATACATGAAGTCACTGAAAACCAAAGTGAGAGAGCATGGAACCTAAGGAACCATTTAACAGGGAAGAGAAAACGCCCATAATTGACCACCACTCTTAACTTCCCAGGGCATCCATAGGGCCCTTAGTGAGAGAAAATCCTCTAACTTCTCTCTAGAATTTTGAGGAGATTTTCTCACTCCCACCTTTGTTCATCCTTTTTTCTGGTCCAATGTGTCAGGGTAGAATCATGTTGGTGAGGTTAGGATGGCCAAGCCATGGCCATAGAACCCTGTGTCACCCCAACCATCAGGGTTAGAACGTGGTGCAAAGACACGGCAAAAATTTCTGGTGTTGGGTAAGTACTCATTCCTCTTTTCTTTTGTAGGATCATGTTCGTGGGAGGGCCTTGGAAGATTGGCGAAAGATTGGAAAAGAGTATGGATTATGGTTTGATTTGCTTGGGTGGGGAAAAATGTCCCCATTTCAGACACGACAATGTTTGCTAGAGGAAGTCTAGTCTATTTTTAAGCTCTTTAGGGGGTCTTGATGGGGGCTCGTCAGTGTCGGTGGGTGTTCTCCTGTTGCAGCAGCCCCGCACACCATGGGTAGCAAACATGCCTTGGGGTTGCCTTCAACAGGGTTTTGGGGGAAAATGTCCCCATTTCAGACATGATAATATTTATAAGAAGTGGTTCGAGTATGTTTTTTTAGCTCTTTAAGGGGTAGTGATCCACGACTCACGACCCCCATCGGGAAGAGCTTGGCCTCGGCCCCAATGGGTGCGAGATGGGTGGCTTGGTGTCTGAGATACTGGCCCTTTGATGGCATGCGATGGCTCAAACATGATGGCACGATGGTTTTAAGCTTTTTCGGTGGCTGGTTTCTTTTATCTAATGAACCAAGAAAGAAGACAACCTCATAGGCGGGTTGACTCACCAAAAATTAGATATCCTTGCCTTGGTCAAGTATATGACACTCGACAGACAAGTGTTGCAATGTTACATGGCCCAAAATCTATCCCTAAAGCCCCCTTAGGCTACACAAATTCTGACGATAGGCATGGCCTTAGCAAAGGGTGCAGCGTGGACTTTGCTGGAACTGGCAACTACGTTTCTGAACCAAGCAGCTGGCTTTTGGTAGTTTTGCCAAAACTGGAATTTCTTGAAATTCTTTAAAAAATGGGAAGGTTGCTGGGTATTAATTGAAAAGTTATATTTGTCCCTTATGGATTGGAGACCAGACAAGAATAAAGAGAGCAATTTGGTGGAAGATCTTTTCTTGTGGGATATAAAAAATACAAAAAATCCTTTCTATATCAAACCTCTCTCTTCCATCTTGTTTGCTAGCCATATGAAATTTTCATCTATGGAAGGAATAACTCTTGAGCTGTTTAAACAAATAGAAGGGCTTTACTTCACCAAGGAAGAACTTGATGTTATGGAAGAAATTGAAGAGTTGGGGAAAGAGCTGGTTGAAGGGGAGGAAAAATAGGTGGTGGGGAAGCTAATGTCACCAATGATA
Organism: Hibiscus mutabilis; assembly: GCA_019671005.1. Taxonomy (NCBI): domain Eukaryota; kingdom Viridiplantae; phylum Streptophyta; class Magnoliopsida; order Malvales; family Malvaceae; genus Hibiscus; species Hibiscus mutabilis. The sequence goes on from CM033716.1 coordinate 64,069,407, forward strand.
ATTGATGGCCCCATGCTCATTAGAATTTACTTATCGGTTTGGAAAGAACATCCTTCGGAAGAAGCCACGACCTTTGGCCCTAATATGTTCTTGTTCAAGTTCAAGAAAGTGGAAGACAAAGAATATTTGCTTGGAAGATGCCCTTAGACCTTTCATAGAGAACTTCTTGCCCTCAAACCTTTGTTTAGGATGCTTAGTCTAAAGGACTATGATTTCCAACCTCTCCCTATTTGGGTCCGTATCTATGATGTGCCCTTAGGTTCATGACGAACAAGGTGGGAGAAGCCATTGGGAACAAGTTGGGGAAGAGTATCGCCACTAACCTGCCAGACGAGAATAGATGCACGAGAGAATATCTAAGGCTAATGGTTGAGATTGATAGTAGCAAGCCTCTTAAAAGATGTACGGTAATGAGGAGAAATATCAAAACTGGGCAGCCTCGAGTTTGTATGGCTAAATATGAGAGACTACCACGGTTTTGCTTACTTTGTGGTGTCATTGGACATGAGTACCAACTCTTCATGGATCTCCTAGAGGGGAACCTTCCTCCTTTCCAATTTGGCGACTAGCTTAGGGTGGAATTGCCCAAGTCAAACGACTTCACTAGAAGGAAGACTCGACCAGGGATTGTGTATGTGTCAAATGGTGAAGCCTCAAAGTCAGGTGAGAAATTGAAAGACAAAGCTATAGAAGCAACCGAGGAAAATGAGAATAGTGAGGCTTTGGGGGAAAATGTGAAATTTATAGCCGAGGATACAATAGAGAATAATGAGAACAGCTTGGTTGTTACCTCGGACCAGCCTAGGCATCACACCACCCCAGCACCTAAGCTCAAAAATGTGAAGCGGTCGTTGAAAGGGAAAATGGAAGGAAGTAATTCTAAGAAGACTAAGAAGGTAAAGTCTATGTCTTGCCAACAATCGTATGAAGTGGAAATTGGACAAGAGGTGGTGTCCCCTCTCAAGGCACCTATATCGATGGAGACTGGTTTCCAGCCCCGTCGGGAGCAATAAAAACCTTATGTTGGAATTGTCGGGGCTTGGGAAAACCTGAGACAGTTTGAGCCTTATCAAGGTTTGTAACCTTGAATGATCCTGATTAGGTGTTTGTTAGTGAAACTCGACTTTTCAAGAATAAAGTTGATAGTGTTCGAAGAAGCCTCAATATGATAGGTTGCTTTGATGTTGAAAAAAGTGATAATTGTATTGGTTTGCTTTTGCTTTGGAAAGACAGTTTGCAAGTTGATTTACTATCCTTCTCGAGGTCTCACATTGATGTGGTGGTCACACAAGGGGATTACAAGTTTAGGTTCACGGGCATGTATAGGTCTTGTAATCGACCACGAAAATTTAAAGATTGAGGGCTGCTTGATAGATTAAAAGGGGAGTCAAATCTGCCTTGGCTTCTTGGAGGGATCTCAATGACATTTTGTGCATGAACGAAATAGCCAGAGGGGGAAGAAAATCGAGAGTGGAGATGGACGCATTCCGGGATGCCCTTGAGAGGAATGGTTTGTGGGACATCAAGCCCGGCAAAGGCTGGTTTAATTGGCACTTTGGGGAAAAGATTAAAACACACATCAAGCAAAGACTTGACTGGTTTGTTGCTTCTATTCTTTGGTTGCACTTGTTTTGGTAATGTGAGGTACTTACCGAGTACACTAAAGACTCGGATCACTGCTTCCTACTTCTTAATACGAATGGCAAACAAAGAAAGGAAAGGAAACGCGAGGACTACTTCAAGTTCGATGTCTGTTGGGCAAATAAGGAAGAATATGAGAACATTGTTAGGAGCTTATGGCTTAACTCTGGGGGAGTCACCTTGGACAAATTAAAGAAGGTTGGGAGAACCTCAATGAATGTCAATCAAATAAGAGGAAAGATGTCGTGCATTGCAAGAAACAACTCTAAAAAAGGATTGAGAACTTCTTGGAGCAAAACATTTCCGAGGCAAACCTTAATGATCTAAAGAGCTCAAAAAAGAAATTAAAAACAATCTAGGACAAGGATGATGTGTATTGGAAACAAAGGTCATGGGTACAATGGCTAAAGGAAAGGGATCGAAACACGAGCTTCTTTCATGCTATGGCAAATAATTGAAGGAATTTTTTTATCAAGGGCATTAAGAACAATGAGGGGAGCTGGGTGGAAGGAGTGGAGAACATCTTTGGAGTCGTAAAAGAATTCTTTTCCAATCTCTTCCAATTGGACAATGACACCACCTCCAACATGATCCTTCAAGCTATTGAGACTTGTATAACACCGTAGATGAACAACAAGCTTTGTGTTGGATTCACGATGGAGGAAATAAATAGTGCACTTTTTCAAATTCACCCAAACAAAGCCCCAGGTATGGATGGTTTACCAACCTCTTTCTTTTTTAAAGTTTTGGTATATTCTGAATGTTGATTTTACTTATCTTTGCCTTGATCTCTTGTCGGGTATAATTAACATGAGTGATGTAAATTAAACCGTTATTGTTCTCATCCCTAAACTTTCTCGAAAGTGCTTATAAACATATTAAAATCTCTCATGTCTTTATGTATTGTCAAAACCCAAAGCACTTTCATTTCGGGAAGACTTATTTTAGACAATGTTATGGTGGCTCATGAACTGTTTCACTACCTTAAAAGTGCAAAAAATGGACCGAATAAAGGGGTTACTATTAGACTTGATATGGAGAAAGCATACGATAGAGTTGAATGGCATTTTCTCATTAATGTCATGGCCAAAATGGGTTTTGCTTCTAAATGGATTGATATTGTGATGTCTTGTGTCACAACTATTTCATATTGCTTCTAGATTAACGGTGTCATTTCAGATACTTTCAGGCATTCTCAATGATTAAAGCAAGGGGGCCCTTTATCCCCTACATTTTCCTCTTTTGTACCCAGGGCTGTCAGCCTTGCTACTGAAGGAACAAAGGGAGGGGGCACATTAGATGAGTCTGAGCAATTTAGAATGGCCCAAGGGTCAACCACCTTCTTTATGCCGATGATTGCCTCATGTTTATCAAGAACTCGAAGAAAGAGGCAATGAGATTAAAATATGTGCTCACGGTCTATGAAGCATCATCGGGGCAAAAGATGAATTTGGAGAAATCCTCTATTTATTTTAGTAATGGCATGAACACTCAGTGCAAAACCGAGATCAAAGACATTTTGTGTATGAGTGAAGATGAGATCATTGGGCAATAACTTGGTCTTCCTATTAGTGTAGGCAAAAACAAAACGGAGGCCTTGGGTTACTTGGATGTGAAAGTAGACAAAAGAGTTTGTAATTGGACGAAGAACCTCCTCTCATATGGAGGAAGATAAGTGATTATCAAGTTAGTGGCCAAGCCATCCCTGCCTATGCTATGTCTTGCTTCTTGCTCCCGGATTGTATCATAGACCCTATATTGTCTACTCGAGAAGCTTCTAGTGGCCTGGTAAATTAAAGGAAAAGGGATGGCCCCATGTAGCGTTGAGCAATCTCTACAAGCCAAAAGATGTTGAAGGTCTTGGATTTCGAGATTTAAAAACCTTCAACCTTGCTTTACTTGTAAACAAGTTTGGAGATTGATATGCAGCAAAGACTCTTTATGTTTCAAGGTAAGTACTTTCCCCATGGTAATGTGCTCGAAGCTAAACAAGGTGACAAGACCTTCTTTATTTGGAGTAGCATATTCAAAGCTAAAGAAGCAATCAAGGAGGGCTTTCATTAGAGACTTGGAACAATAGCACGGTCCGGATCTTCCAAGACAAATAGAAGGGTGCCAAACTAATTGCCATTGAAGGTAACCACGTGGACATCAACACCGATCATATTCGTTGTGGTGAGTTTATGACCCCTAATGTGGCTGCTTAGAATGTGGTAAAACTTAACCAAGTGTTCTCAAACTTTGATGCTTACTCGATCAGCCGATGCCTTATTGCACCCTTCTCGGGTGACATACTTATTTGGGGGCATCATTCGTTAGGAAGCTACACCACTCGGTCTGGATATAACTGGTTACTTCTACAAAAATATGAGGTGACATTACCCAAAGGCATGGGATGCATAGATATTTGCAGGGAAATAGACACCCTTTGCATCGAGAAGCAAATATTGTGAGCTTTTTTGACCATCTAAAGCAGTACGGACATGGACATGGACATGGACATGGATAAGATGACACTGAGAAGGCCGAGCTTTCGAGATTCCAATTGGCCTAATCATTTCTACACATCTTTTAAGTTTAACCCTACCCTACAACCTCTCCTTTTATTATTATGTTCAGAATTTTAAACTCTCAAAACAAAAACTTGTTACTGTCTGCTGAAAGCAATGCACACTTTTTGGGACCAATTTTTTATTTAATGACATGGGGCTTTGGCATGAAAACTAATAACAAGGGTCTCAGGCGTGTTACATACATACAATATTATATTAGTATCAGTATACTGTGTAGGTTATAAGTGGGTTCTTTTCATTTTGTTTCCTTAGGCGTGCATTACTCTTTCAAGACGGGTTGATGACTAAAGAAAAATGGTTGTTTAATGGGCTTACAGGAAATTAGCTTTGCCTTTGAGTTCTCAGGAATGTTTGCCTGTTAGGGTGAGATACTACTTATTCCAGATTTGTTGCTTTATTTTCTAATAGAAAGCTTGACTGAGAGTTTTAGGGTAGGTTCGGATGAGACGATAAAAGTTATTATTATTATTATAACCGGTGATCGAAAATTCAATTCTTATTATTCAAACCATAGAACAATTTAAAATTTGAGACTATAGCAAAAAGAAAAAATAAAAAATTAATCACTATACTTTTTCGTTGAATACCTTTAAAGCCTCTTAAGCATGATTCGAACTCGTTTAGCATTGTTTCTCAAAAGTGTTTTTGGGCCAAAAGCACTTTTAGAGGCAGAAGCAATGCTAAACAACTAATATTTGGAGAAAAAACTGCGTTTGAAAAGTACTTATCAACCCAAACGCAAAAGTTAAAATTTCTAGCTTTTGCAGTTGAAAAGTGCTTTTATGAGTTTAATTACAATTTTAACCTTCATTTGTTATTGCGTTTATTTATAATTTATAACTTTTTACGAAGACATAATTATATAATTAATAAATTATTTTTTAGTTTAAAAATTATATATATATATATATTCATGTCAAGTTTTTAACTAAAATATTTTAAATTTATTATATTTTCATGAAACATGTACAATCGTTAGAAAAATATATATTTATTAATAAAATATATATTTTAATATTTTTATGATAATTTAAGCTGATATAATTCATATATTATAATATTAAAGAATTTGGTTATTTATCTTGTTAAAAGTATTTTTTGACAACAATACTAAACACTTAAATTTTAAACTTAAAAATTTAGAAGCACTTCTAAAAAGAACTTTTCAAAAGTATTTTTCCACCGCACTTTTCAAAACTAATACTAAACTTTCAAAGAGCTTGCATTTGGATTTTGATAGGATAACTTATAAAGGTGGTGCCATGGGCTTGCTAATTCTTTTATTTAAGTGCCTATTCGTGCAGGAACAATATTTAGGATTAAATTATAAAATTTTTGAAATAAATAAGGATCGATTTTTAGTGTTTAGGAACAGAGAGAAAGAGTTAAAAGAAGGAAGAAAGTGAAAGAAATAAAAAGAAAAAAAAGGAAAGAAAAGAAAAAAGGAGAATGGGAAATAATATTAAACTTAATTTATTATATTAAATATAATTTGTTTTTATTTAATATTAAATTTAAATAAAATAGTATTAGCAATAAAAACAAATAATAAACTAAGTTAAAAATTTTAGAAATAAATAAGGGTCAATTTAGAATTAAATAAAATTTTTAGGAACTAAATTGAATAAAATAAATCATGAGAGACTTGAGCTGTAATTTACTATTTCATGAAAATCAAGCGGATTTGACCTTCTCGAAACGGTGATGATGTGATTACAAATTGGAAAAACATTAGGTGGTATTAATGCTAAAGATAATAATTATCAAATTAGAAAAAAACATGTAAACGTTAGGGATAAAAAATATATAATAGTCTAAATGTAATTATAAAGTAATATCTGTTCATAAATATTGTAGATAGAGTAGGGATTGGATCCGAAATTTCGAATCTCTTAAGATGAACATCATATACTTTTTTACTCAAACAACTAGTTGGGTTGAAATGAAAAATTTATTAATCATAAAAAAACTGAGTTGTGACATAATATATAGGGTAAAGTACTAAAATGATCACTGAACTTTATTAAAAAACAAAACGGTAACTAAACTTTCAAATGTTACAAAATGACAATTAAATTTTATGTTTTGTAACAAAATGATAACTCGGCCGTTAAAATCCGTTAAAGGAGGTAACGTTGCAATTATAAAAATTTGAATAATAACACATTTAGTCCTCTATATTTATAGATTCAATCAATTTAGTTCTAATTAAAAATAATAATAATTTTTTACCACTTTTCCTCCATAATCTTCGTCTTCTCAAACTATCCCAAAGTTTATCATATGGATCCTTCCAATGAATGTTTTCACTTTATTAATCCATATCTCATAAAGACTTATCAGGTCATTGCCTTCAATAACAAAGAATTAGACCTATGTTACTTCAACTCTTCGTGTTTCCTGAAGAACTCATGTCCGACGCATTTTAGGACATGGATACGAGGATATGACCATCCTAAGCGTAAAAAATGTATTGATGGATGAAATATACTGTTTCTGCTTTTCAGATCATATGTTGGCAATGAAGATGATGAACGAAGCACATCTCAAAAAGGGCAAAATAAAGTCTTTTACTTCGTATTGTGGAGGGATCCTCGTCTCCAGCGGCTACAAATAATTCATTAGCATATAAATTCAGGAGCATCTGGAGCCAATTCTCATCCTTCTATTAAATTCTCTTCTAACATTAAACAAGTGAAAGTGTGTTAAAATATGTTGTGAAAGTCTATTCTAAACTGCATGGTTTAATCAAAGCATACATTGTTCCGTTTTTGGAGTAAGAAGGCCAACTAATTTCTTCCACATTGGTATTACTCATATCAATGCATGGAAATCACTACAGTTTCATGTTTAGCACCATAGTTGTAATTCGCAAATGTCAGTCTATTGGCAGCTCCGGACTGTATTCACTATAGCAAAATAAGTTTTTAGTGGTGTTTTTAGCGCCGCTAAAAACCCTCCCGGTAATAAAAAAGCGCTGCAAAAAGTGCCGTTGAAATTAGCGCCGCAAACCTTAGCGGCATTTGTGTACAAAAAATGCCGCAAAAGATCGTGTTCTATAGTGGCGTTTGATATCCAAAACGCCATTAATACCTTCTCTTTAGCGGCATTTGTATTACAAACGTCACGTCGTAATATTCAATGGCGTTTTGTATGAGAAACACCGCAAAAGATCATGTTTTATAGCGCTTTTTCTACTCAAAATGCCGCTAATACCTACTCTTCTGCGGTGTTTGTAACACAAATGTCGTAATATGTTGTGATTTTTAGTGACGTTTTTGTAGGTAAATGCCGCTGTGTGATGTGATTTCTAGTGACATTTTCAGCTACAACACAACGGTGATATGTTGACTTCAACACCAACTTTTAGTCTCCAAACTTAATAAAAAAATTGAATATAACAATCTCTAAAATAGGAAAACGCCATTCAAATATTTAATTACACTAAATTCAATTCATAACATAGCAACACGCATTAGAATTTAAGCCATGATTTTAATCATAAGTGGTTGATTAATCAAAGTTTCTCGCCTCTTTGTTTTGGTTTAAAAGTAAACATCCATGAAAATTTAGCACAAGACAAACCAGGAAGATATGCAAAGTGCAAAGTAACAGATTTTATAAATCGCTTATCCCAAATGACCAATAAGATTAATTCAAATATTACGGGATAAATTAAGATAAGGTAAAACAATAAAAAAATTATTCTCCAAACCTAAGGTCTTTAAGAATGTGTTAGGATGATCAATCAAAGTGATTTGGCCAAGAGGGGGTGAATTGGCAATTTAAAAAATGAAGAGAAACAAATGGAAATATAAAAAATTTGAGACACAAGGATTTATAGTGGTTCAACCTTGTCACATCTCGAAAACCGGCCTAGTCGGAAGTAGGTTCCGGTGATCAGAAATTTTGAATCCGATGTGTTAAATGTTTGTAATGATTGACCTTTGTACCCTTTTGTATAATGAAGTCACATTTTGGTCCTATTTGAGTGAATAAACTTCCTTGTACGAAATTCAAAGCCAAAAATGCAAATTCTAAGCTAGGCGTATCGATACGTCAAGCCAGTATCGATACGGCCCAACTGCCCTAAAGTGTATCGATACAGGTCCCTTGCTTCGAATCTGTTTGAAGCCCAAATTAAAGGAAATTGAAGCAAGGTGCTTACTCACCTCCTTGCTTGGCCTTCCCCACGTGATTGTCTTAGAAAAGAAAGTGAGTACCCATCAAATTACTTCATATTATAAAGAAATATGATGTGAAAGACCTTGGGTTAAGCAAACCCTTTAGGATAGGAAATCCTCTTATTGGTTATTGGAAATGTAAGCAATGATGGAATTAGAAATTCCTTAAATGAGTAGGGAAATGAGAAACTTTCATTCTCAAACTTTTGAACTCCCGGTAACCAAAGCTCAACCCTTACTTCTCACCAAGCACACACCTCTATTTCCATCTTCAACCTCAAGCTAAAGCTAGAACCTCGGTGCAATCTCCACCTTTCGTTCAAGTTCAATATACCGTTTGAAAGCCCATGCTTTGGTAAGTAAAACCCCTATACTGATTTGATGATTCTAACCTCCGTTGAGGTTTAATTTTGAAAGTAGGTTTTCTATGTTTAAGGAAAGCCCATGAACTAGAAAGTTAGTCTCGATATTCCGGTGCTGCCTACAAGTTTTAGTAAGCTTGAAATATGTTTCCGAATCTTTAGATCGAAATCTAATGTAAATCCTAATTTTGTGCTAGCTCAAATAGTGAAGAAGGATCCCTTGTCATCTCCAAAGGAAGCTAGGCACAACAGAGTTGTAATCTGAGAATCTCGTAGTCAAGGTGAGTGTAGTCATGTCAAGGGATCGGCACAGAGCCATCCCGTTGCATTTGATTTGTGATTTTCATGTTAATATGCATCTTGCTAAAGGCCCAAGTAGATCAATGTTCATGTGGATGCTAAAGGTGAGCATGGTAAGCCTTTGATATGGTTGATGTTCTACAAACAAATATGTGATGATCGAGACATGTTACATGTGAGATTGTTATGAGTAAAGTATGATATGATATGCTAAATTTGATATGAATATGTTATGATATGATACGTATATGATATGATCCGTTATATGGAGCTAAGGCTCAATTCTGATTTCGATATGCTATGGCCTACGGGCATAAAGGTAAGTTATATGATGAAATATGTGTAACCTTGGACATTTGTGAGTTTTGGATAGAATTGGCATGCCATATGGTTATTTGAGCTCGTATAAGTAAGGGATTGGACTACGGTCCGAGCTATGGCCTATATGTGGGGGAGAAAAGGATGGATTGTGTAAGGGATACTATCCGGAGCTACGGCTCAAGGCCACAACCTATTTTACGTTATATGTGGCTACGACCTATTTTTCGATATATGTGTGGTGTAAAGGGGAATCCATGTATCCACTTGTTACATTGTCCAAGGGAATTTAAATGTTTATAAGCTTCATTATGATTATGTACAATTATGATAAATGGCCTAAGCATGAGACCTTGTGATTAGAAGAATGCGATTATGATAATAAAGTAAGCAAATATGCATTCATGTTCATAGCATGCCATTTATGTATTGTTATTGCTTATGTTGTTATGACTACCTCACTAGGCTATGTAAGCCTAACATAACGTGTCTCATGCATTTCAGGATCCTAAAGCTTTTCGGACATCGATCGTGTAATTTGCGGTTACAAGTCACTCCCACTACCATATGTATGTCTACTTTTGTTTCTGAACTCCTAGTAAGGTGGCATAAGTTTTAAACGCGTTGTAATAGCTTATTATGATGTGGTTGTGCAAGCATAATGGTACCTAGGCGTTGTATGTTATAATGGTATGTTTTGAACTTGGTAAACTAGCTAAAATGAGCCTAAATGCACTAATTGGTAAAACCTTGGTAAACGAATTCAAAATACCTCGAAATTTGACAAACGATTAGAAATACTGTTTTTAGGATTTCTGGTAAAATTTAGTAAAATTTGAATAACGTTTGATTAGGATAAATCGATTAAAAACAAGCAAAATTCTGTCATTACAGGTCAGGGCGTATCGATACGGGTGATGGCGTATCGGTACGGTTAGGCATAAATTTGGATTAAGGAACAAGGCATATCGATACGGCTAGGGCGTATTGGTATAGAAATTGGTCACTGGAATTTGGGTTGAAAAATGGTATCGATACGGTCTTAGAGCGTATCGGTATGGGGTCAACACAGTCAACACGTATCGATACGAGATTAGCTGTATCGGTACGGGTTTGATATCCTTTAAATCTGGAAATCTAAAATTAGGCTTAGCGTATCGATACAGCCCTTAGGGTATCGATACGGTGTTAGTTAAATCTGTTATAAGGCATAAAAATAGAATTTGGACAGTTTACAAATTGGCCACTAATAACTATATGGACTAATTGATTAGGTTAACGATATCTGATAGTAACGAAACTTCACAGATTAATAATTGGTAAGTTTAATTATAAGTTGGTAATAAAGAATTTGGATTACGATAGCTAATTTATGATATTTTCAATTTAGTCTCTAAGTTTGTAAAAGTTTAAAATTGACCCCATATTGAGTCAGTAATTGATAATTAGGTTCACTAAGCCTTAAATAAGAATATTAGAACTTCCGAATAAATTTTGACTCTGATTAAGCTTCTAATTTCTGAATATGTTTTTCGATAACGCTTTCTGACCCAGTTCTCTACCAGACCGGGAAGAGGGTGTTACAAACCTTATAACAAGGTCTACATCCATTAACTTAGCTTCCCACTAAGGATTCCCAACAAATTCACTAAGAATTCCTTCCTCTTTTATAGGCTAAGGAGGCAGCCGTTACACAATCAAAGCTTTCTACCCAAAGCTTTGATCAAACTCTCTCTTTTACAAGAAATGTTTGACAAACTGAAAATCCTCTCAAAAGATATGTGTTTGCCCAATTTACAAGTTCACTCAACCCAAGACTTGATTACAAAAGGTTACAATAAGTACCACTCAAGTGGGTTACAAAGATATGACTCTAATAGGCTCAAAGATGTTGGATTTTTGCTTAAGACTTGAATACTTGTTGTTGTTGTAGCTTTGGAGACTTGAATTTATACCTCCTCATTGATATTTAACCGTTTGGGTAGTTGTGATCATAAATATAGCCGTTGGAGGCTATCTTTCTTGCAATAAATGCAGCTTGCTTACCCTCGGTATCGATACATGGGCTATCGTATTGGTACTTGCCATAAGAGGAAAGAGCCATTGTATAAAGGGGCATATTGATGAGCGAGAGGGCGTATCGGTACGAGAAGCTTATTTTCAAAGGTGTACTGGTACTATTCGTATAGTATCGGTACCATTTTTACTCACTGGAATCTAAGGAAAAAGCCCATAAAAATTGTATCGATACGCCTAAAAGCGTATCGGTACGGTATAACTAATTTTTAAATTTATGATTCTAATAAAACTGACAAGTTAATGACTATATCATTAAATGCAAGATTTTTCAAATCTAAAGACCCTATATCGGTACGAATGAAAGCATACCGATACTCAAAGCATATTTGGCTCCCATGTATGAATGGCGTACCGATACGGCTATACGCGTATCAATACCCAATAGCTATTTTGTATAAAATCGTTTTCTAGTAGCTAAAAATCATATCGATACGACCAAGGGCGTATCGGTACTCCTGGACCAAAATCAGCTATTTGACTACAAAAATACTTAGAAAATATTTGGGTTTTAGTTTTTAACTTAGAAATAATTTTGTGTTCGAATCCATGTCATTTTGTGAGCAATTTTGAGTACTTAAAAATTTATTCAATTTTACAAATAAATCCTTGAAACTCTTTGTAATATCAAAATCAAATTTAGTTTTACAATCTCCCCCTTTTGGATATAACAAAACTCAAATAAAATTTTTTAAGACTTTTTGAAAATGACTCGCCCTTTCATTAAGGTTAAAAGATGTATCTTTTGAATTGAAAAAATTAATCTCATTTACTCTCCCCTTTTGTTAGATCAAAATCAATGTTATAAAAAAGCAAGATATAAACAATAAAATGCTCCAAGCATAAAGGAAACAACATAGATATCATTAAATTTCAAAGGCATATAATTCAAAGCAACAATGAAAATCTAACTTAAACCTAAAAACATAATCCAAAACAAATAACCATAAAGCATAAGAGTTCATAAAACAAATAACATAGGTGCATAAAATCTAATATGATATGAGATGAATGAGATGTAAAAGCCTAAGGAGCGTCCTCATCGTCTTCATCCTCATCATCATCTTCCTAAGAGAATGTAGTAGTGAAGCTGGAGATCATGGTCGTATCAAAAGATGCAAACATCCCATCAAGATAAGCCATAAAAGCATCAAGGAAAGGCAGAGGATGAGCGGTCAGAGCTTGAGCAAGCAAAGGAACTTCCACCGGATCGGGTTGAGCATCATGAGGAAGATCTACAATTCTAATCCATTCACCATTGTAGTGGTGAATTTAGCCTTTCTAAGAGACTTGTCATCAATCAGATCGGTGAGAGCCATGGCAAGGTCAAAGGAACAATCGATCTCAAGCTTGTGGAACATAAAACTCAAGGCAGCACCATAGGTGAAGGATGAGAAATGAGTAGTATGGCAATTTTGAACCAAATGGACAAGCTCGACAAACATGATTTGAGCTAGGTTAGGACGCTTACCCTCACGAAAGCAATAAAGCCAAAAGTTGTCGACTTAGCGTATGGCAGACCACTTATCACCAGATGGCTGAAATCACCAAGTGATGAAAAAGTGAAGGAAGCGCTCATGAGCATCGAGCACATTGACGGAGCCACTATAACGTCTGGGAAAATCCTCTTCATCATCCAAACATGTATAATCCAAACCCAAAAGATCAGCTATGATGGTAGAATCAAGTAAAAACTTTTTGCCCATTAGGTATGACTCTAAGGCAACAACTACGGTTCTTTCACGGTTGTAAACAAAACGGGCATTTGAGTAAAAAATAATGACAAGATTTTTATACCAAATCTCGGGGATACTAAAAAAAGGCATGAACTTCTATCGAGTCATTAAGTCGAGATAGAAAAAATTAAATTCGTCAAAAGTCATGAAAGGTAAAGAAACCACACACCCTCTACGGATTTTATAAGTTTTAAATTGTTTAAAGAGATCAATGGCTTGAGGATAATGAGGCTCTTTAAAACACTTTTAAAAAATCACGGTTAAGTTTGGTTTTGTACTGTTGTTTTCAACATAGGTTTTAGATGGATTTGAAGAACTAAACCCAATCTCATTTCTCATTCTTTTCTTAAGACCCATAATAAAACCTGAAAACAAAATCAAAACACAAAAACAATGTATTTAAAAACATCACATTCAACTGGCATTAAATTTTGCATCAATATGTGATAATCATGTGACTTTAGAGACTAAATTCTTCGATCTTTAACACTTACACATCGAGATATATTTGATGCATACCCATCTAGCACCATTATATCCTTCAACACCGTGCAAAACACTTCTTTTTTCTTCAACATTGCAAAAATAGAAGGCGGTAATAAAGATTTTCCATTAGGAAGTAACTAAGGATGAAGATCATGTCGAATTCTGATGTCAACTAAGTCAAGTCGACTCTTTAGATTTTCTATCGACATTGAGAATGGTCCTGATAATATTCTCACAAACATTCTTCTCAATGTGCATGACATCAAGATTATGTCTCAAAATGTGATGCTTCTAATAACGCAACACGAAGGAAATACATTTCTTTTTCCACAAATCTGCCTCATTTGGTTCATCCTCTTCATCCGAATTATCATCACTAAGCTGGCGAACATCATGGTCATACACTTCCTTTGTCTTTTTCTATGATCGCGGGTTCGGTGGTTGTTCGTCTTTCTATAAGTGAACTTCATATGTTTCAACATCGAAAAGATATAAGACCTGGTTGTTTGCTAATGATCTTGTCTAAACTCTTCAGTACCATCAAACATATTCTTTTGATATTTAAATCTATGATTTTCATCTAACCACCAACGATGGCCCATGTTAGAAAACTTATTTCCATTATACAACCTATTGTCACTGAATTTTCACATAAACTTTTATTTGTTTACTTTGTTTTCATTTTATTGTGGTAGTATTGTTGCTACTATCATTTACACTACTATTTAGTGTTAATATTGTTTAATAGTTAAAAAGTTAGTATAATTATAAAACGCAAAATATAAAATAGTCCATTGTATTTTAAAAGGGAGCCCGTTACATTTGGATTAAAAGAGTCCGTTTTAAAAAAATAAAATACATACATGTCCATTAAAAAATAAAATACATGCTCATACACAATAAGGGCATGTTCGACTCGGTTCTAATAAAGCTAAACCCTAACACCCTCTGCTTTGTCTTATGCGCAGCCAACAGGGGACCATTGGATCAAAGATTGATCCAACGGCACAGATCACGCATCGGAAACCTTAGCTAAAGGAGGAAACTCCACACTCTCCCAGCTGTTAGATCAAGGAGTGATCTAACGGCCCAGATCGGTTAACAGGATGGCACTCGGATCGTCACTTGCGCGTGGCACCCACGTGCCCGTCGTTTGAGCTTTCAGCGGCCGTTCCATCTTCTCCGATGAAGCCTGTGTCATCCTCTTTCGCTTCCACGCTCCTCACTGGCACCATTTGCAGTCACCGAAAACACAAAAAGGAAATAAAAAGGGGTTAAATCCCTAAACAGAAGTAGATTCAACCAAATCAAAGAAGACCTAATCCTTAAATTGAAGCCATGGATAAGATTAAGCAAGAACCGAATCAAGATAGAAGCAAATCTGGATGGAAATCAGGGATTTATACTTGAAATTCAAGCATATTTGTACCTATAAAAGGCACTGTAATTATCATGTAACATAACAATATACTCACAGATATACACAAAAGAACATTCGAATTCAAGTGTATCAAGCAAGGGTTGTAAGCAACTTCTCAGAGGAATAAAGCAAGTTTTTTTCCTGGTAATTTCTTATTTCTTTTATATTTGAAGTTTAAAATAAAGAAAATGGATGTTTTTTTACCTTTTGGTGAAACGCCGCCGTGCATGATTGTTTTGGTCGTGGTTTTGATGATGGATATGTGATTTGAGGCTCACCGAATTCTGGAAAAGGGAATTTTTGAGAATTTTCCGCTACCGGCAACGACGTCTGGTGTGACGAATGTTCGCCATGTTCTTCAATCCATGAAGAACACAAAGAACAGTTCAGAGAAAATGAGGGGAAGCCAGTTTGATCTGTTAAAAAATGGAAGAGAAATGATTTTTTTGTTTATCTTTGGCTACTTATACGGACCTGTTTAATCGACCCAAACCCGGATTTAGCCTGCGCCCTTCTTTCATGGATATTCAATCGTGGCTCTTCAACTTTCGTTTCTTTTAATTTTGTCCTATCTGTTTTAAATTGACCCCCGAATTCTAGTTTTCTTTCAGATCAATCCTTAATCCATTTTTATAAATATTATTACTTTATATTTTAAATAAGTTTTACTTTATCCCGTTTTCTTATTATATGTTTTCTTTATTTAATATTTCAATTGTATTTATGCTTTGTTGTTTGTTTATTTATATGTTCGTTCAAAACTTTAGGAATAGGTCTTTAAGAGCTTAGATAGTGCCTTTATGTTTCAATAATACTTTCTTCATATATTTTAAAAAATAAATACACTTAATTACACTTTAAACCTTAATAGATAAAACATATGTAGACATTTCCTAGGATAATAATCACTAATTAGATTTAATAAAAGCTGTCAACACTGTCACATCCCGGAAACCGGCCTAGTCGGAATTAGGTTTCGGTGATTGGAAGTTTCAAATCTGATATGTAAAATGTTGTAATAAATGACCATTGTACCCTTCTTTTGTAATGAAATCACAATTTGGTCCTATACGGGTAAAGAGACTTCCCTGAATGCGATTCAAAGCCCAAAATGCAAATTCCAAGCAAGGCGTATCGATACAGTCAAGCCAGTATCGATACAGACCAACTTTCAATAACTAACTTATCTGTTTGGGAATGAGCGTATCGATACGATCATGAGCGTATCGATACAGGTCCCTTGTTTTGAATTCATTCGAAGTCAAAAGTTGAAGAGAAGTAAGCAAGGTGCTTACTCACCTCCTTGCCTGACAACTCCCATGTGAAATCATCAGAAAAGTGATTTATATCAAAGTGAAAAGAAGTGATTAGATGATGACCTTGAATTGAGCAAACCCTTGCCCAAGGGAAATGCTTTCATTGGTCCAAACTTTGGTGGGCAATCATTAAAAGAATTGAAGTGGTTTTTATATGAATAATAAAGAGAGAAGCTTTCATTCCTTCACCTTTCTACCTTTAAACCTCCCGGTAAACTAAACCCACCTTGTTACCAAATAAGTACACACCTCTATTTCCATCTTCAAGCTCAAGCTAAGCAAGCACCTTGGTGCAATCTTCGATCTTCCTTCAAGTTTGATATACCGTTTGAAAGCCCAAAATTCGGTGAGGAAAACCCCTCAATTGAATTGATGATTCGATCTTTCGTTGAAGTTTAATTTCAAAATTAGGTTTTCCTGATTCATGTGGGAACCCAAGAATTAAGGGTTTGATTTTGTTGTCCTTAAGCTTCGGTGAGCTCGAAATATGTTTCCGAATCCTTAATTTGAATCCTAATATAATCCTAACTTTGTGCTAGCTCAAGTATTGGAGAAAGACTTCTTGTCATCCCTGAAGGAAGCTATGCACATTGAAATTTCGATTCGAGAGCCTCGTGACCAAGGTGAGTGTAGTTGTGTCAAGGGATAGGCTCAGTGCCACCCCGTTGCATTATTGTGGTTTGCTATGCGTTGTGTCAAAGCTCAAGTAGAGCAATCGGCTATAAACTCGAATGGTAAGGTTGGGTAAGCCCTTGTGTTATTTTGATATGGTTATGGATATACATGTGACATATGATTCGATATAAATGAACTATGAAAATGGTATGTTGAATAAGAACAACTATGTTATATTACGTGAAATTGATATGGCTATGTGATGATTCGATGTACACATGTACGATGATGTGTTATGGAACTACGACTCACTTTCATTTCCGATATGTTATGGCCTACGGACACGAAGGTAAGAAAATACAATGATATATGTGAACCCTGGACATTTGTGAGTTTTTGATACAATTGGCATGCCATAGGGTTATTTGAGCTTGTATAAGTAAGGGTGGATTACGGTCCGAGGCTATGGCATATATGTGGGGGAGATAAGGACTGATTGTGTGAGGGACTTATCCGGAGCTATGGCTCAAGGCTACGGCCTACTTTATGATATATGTGTGGTGTAAAGGGGAATCCATGTATCCACTTGTTACATTATCCAAGGGAATTAATATGTGTTTAATTATGCTATGTTTTTGTGAGAATATGATAAATGAACCCAAGCATGACACTTATGGAATTGAAGATGTTATTATGATGCCTAGTTGTGTTGCCAAGCCATTCATGATGATAGATTACCATGTATGTCATTTTATTCTATTGTGTTTGTTATGACTACCTCACTAGGATATGCATGCCTAACATATGTGCGTGTCTCATGCATTTTAGGACCTTGAAGCATTCCGAGCTCCGATCGTGTAATCTTCGGTTTCAAATCACCTCCGTTACCATATGTACGTGTTGAAATGACCTATTTTTATATGTTTGTAATAGCCCAATAGAGCCTAAGTGATGTATGTGTAATATGGTATGTTTTGGGGTTGGTAACCTAGTTAAAATGAGCTTAAATACACTAATTGGTAAAGTTGTAGTAAACGGATTCGAAACGTCTTAAAATTTGACACGCAATTAGAGATACAGTTTTTAGGATTGCTGGTAAAGTTTGATAAAATTTGATTAACGTTTGGTTGGGTAATTCAAATAAAAACCAGCAAAATTCTGTCATTACAGGTCAATGCGTATCGATACAGTTGATGGTGTATCGGTATGGCTAGGCATAAATTAGCTTAATGAAGCAGGGCATATCGATACGGCTAGGGTGTATCGGTACAGATTTTGGTCACTAGAATTTGGTTTGGAAAATGGTATCGATACGATTTAGAGCGTATTGGTACGGGGTCAACGCGGTCAACCGGTATCGATATGGGCTTAGCTGTATCGGTATGAGTTTTTCAATCTGTAAATCTGGAAATCTGAAATTAGGCCTACCGTATCGATACGGCTCTTAGGGTATCGATACGGTGTTAGTTAAATCTGTTATAAGGCTTAAAAACAGAATTTGAACAGTTTACAAATTGGTCACTAATAACTCTACGGTCTAATCGATCAGGTTAACGATATCTGATAATAACGAAACTTCACAGATCAATAATTGGCAAGTTTAATTACAAATTGGTAATTGTTGCGCGTAATAAGTGCTACGCAAATGTGCAAGTATACACGTCGCAAGTTATAGTATAAAAGATATCGTCTCCACAGGGATTGGTGCTACTTCAAGAATCTAGTCTCTTGCACTGTAAAAGTAAAAACACAAGTAAAGGATTATAGGAGTTTAACTAATGACTAATCTAGAAAGCAATAAAGTAAAAGAAAAGATGAATTCAAATGAGAGAGAGATAGGCCAGGTTATCATGAGTTGAGGTGTGATAGCCGATTGGATCGTCTTGGTAAAAGAGTGCACGGGCAACTCAGTTGCCGTGGCAACTTGCACAACGGGGTTGCCTTGGCAACTAATCGATGGTTGCCTGGGCAACTAGTTGGGCAACTACTTGGGTGTCTGGGCAGCAATCTTCAAGGTTCTGCAGAGCGTTCTTCAATGGTTTCTTCTTATCCCTAAGTCGAAACTCTAGCTACTTGTGCATGCCTTGATAATACATCCCTGCGTGAATCAAGGGTGAACAACAACCAATCTAGCGCTCCTCTTAGCCGTTGAAATCCTTAACTTATTCCTAAGCCGGATTAATCTTCACCATCAATAGATTGAATAAAGATCATATTCATTCGTTTCTTGAATCTAACTCTCCCGATATTAGATAAATAGATGAAATCACGAGATCCTCTCCCAATTCACTCGCAAACAAGAATAAGAACCAAGAATGAATAAACCTTGAAATAGAAAAGTGCAAACTCTTATTACCTAAACAAAAACCAATAGTTTCTCACAACCACAAAACACAATAATGTGCTCAAAAGTACTATTTTTCTTACCCTTTTTACTCATATTATTGTTAGACTTAGGCTCATATTAGTTGCATAGTTAGCCATTCATGCATTAATCCATGTTTCCTTCAATCGTTGAGCTTGATTACATAACTTGGTGATTTTTGTGGAAATAGATGCTGCTTTGGTATGTTTTTGTGTGTGTATGTGCAGGATCACTTGCCAAAGCAATGTCGAGCTAGTTGCCAGGGCAATGCATGAAGGATATGCCGAGCTAGTTGCCAGGGTAATGCATGAAGGAGACGCCGAGCCAGATGCCATGTCATTTGTCGACAAAGACAAAATGCAATAGGGATGTCGAAATTCATGACTTTACAAGCCCAAGATGACATGGAGCAAGGCCCAAGCCCAAAGGAATTTGATTGCCATGCAGAGATTAAAGAAGAATTAAATTCCAAGAAGATAGGAGAAGTTCTAATAGGAATAAAATTATAATAAAGAATTATATTCTTTAAAGATAATTTAATTCCAACTCAAACTCCTCCTCAAAGAAGGACTTTGGCCTAGCCCTATAAATATCAAGGAGATTTCGACAAGAGGAAGAGGGAGAGCAAGAGGGAATTTCGACAAGACCAAGAGAGGAAGCAAAGGGGAATTTTCGACAAGCTTCATCTTTTCTTCCTTGTTCGATTGGGTTCATGCTAGGGATTGTTTATCTTGTGTTTGTTTGGAACCTAGCCATGAACTAAATTTACTTGGCTATGGTTATTGTGTTTTGTGGTTGTGAGAACTTATTGGTTTTTGTTTAGGTAATAAGAGTTTGCACTTTTTTATTTCAAGGTTTATTCATTCTTGGTTCTTATTATTGTTTGCGAGTGAATTGGGAGAGGATCTCGTGATTTCATCCATTTATCTAATATCGGGAGAGTTAGATTCAAGAAACGAATGAATATGATCTTTATTCAATCCAATGATGGTGAAGATTAATCCGGCTTAGGAATAAGTTAAGGATTTCAACGGCTAAGAGGAGCGCAAGATTAGTTGTTGTTCACCCTTGATTCACGCAGGGATGTATTATCAAGGCATGCACAAGTAGCTAGAGTTTCGACTTAGGGATAAGAAGAAACCATTGAAGAACGCTCCGCCGAACCTTGAAGTTGCTGCCCGCACGCGCCCAAGTAGTTGCCCAACTAGTTGCCCAGGCAACCATCGATTAGTTGCCAAGGCAACCCCGTTGTGCAAGTTGCCACGACAACTGAGTTGCCCGTGCACTCTTTTACCAAGACAATCCAATCGGCTATCACACCTCAACTCACGATAACCTGGCCTATCTCTCTCATTCGATCTCATCTTTTCATTTACTTAATTGCTTTCTAGTTTAGTTATTAGTTAAAACTTCTATAATCCTTTACTTGTGTTTTTACTTTTTACAAAGGTGCAGAGACTAGATTCTTGAAGTAGCACCAATCCTCGTGGAGACGATATCTTTTATACTATAACTTGCGACGTGTATACTTGCACAATTGCGTAGCACTTATTACGCGCAACAAGTTTTTGGCGCCGTTGCCGGGGATTGGCAATAGAGACTTTGTTTTTACTTTCTTGCATTTTCTTTTTATTTTTCTTGTTTAAAATTCAAAGGGTTAACAAACTTTGGTTTTGCATTGGTATATGACCAGGCGAGACCGACTTCACCGTAATATCCCTTTGATCCGTAAATCGAACGAACCTTACAAAGACTTAGACGAAGGATAAGAGATGCAATGGCAAATCAAGACGGCAATATGAATCAAGATGTTCGAGCAGGAGGAGGAGTGATTCTTGCACGAAACAGAACTATTCGAGACTATCTTGAAGAAGATCTTGATGGACTTAACCCAGGAGTTGTCGCACCTGAAATTGAAGCCGACCACTTTGAGTTGAAACCGTAATGTTTAATATGATCAACACAATTGGTCAATTTGGCGGCTCAAAGAATCAAGATGCACGGCAACATCTGAAATCTTTCCTCGAGATTTGCAACTCGTTCAAGATACACGGAGTCACCCCCGATGTCCTACGATTAAGATTATTCCCCTATTCACTGAGGGATAGGGCGAAAGCATGGCTGAATAGCATTCTTGCCGGATCCATAGCATCTTGGACTGATCTTTGTCGTGATTTCCTTGCTAGATTTAATCCTACAAATTTGACTGATAAGCTTCGTAACGACATTACTTCTTTTCAAAGTGGATGATGAATCCATGTACGAGGCTTGGGAGCGATATAGAGAACTTCTACAAAAATGCCCTTTACACGGATTCCCGGTGTGGACTCAAGTAACAATGTTTTACAACGCCGTGAATACACCAACAAGGATGATGCTAGATGCCTCGGCAAACAACATACTCCTAGATAAGTCGCCGGAAGAAGCAATACAAATCTTAAACAGGCTGGCCAAGAATGACTATCAATTCCCATCTACTAGAAGAGGAGGAGTTAGACGCCAAGCCACAATACATGAACTAGGATCATCGATTCAATTTCGCACAATTGGCCGCTTTAACCAAGATGGTCCGAACATGCAAAAACCAAACAACACACATGAAGTCAAGGTAATGGATTCTTTTTGTGAGTTATGTGGCGATAACCATAATTCTTCCGAATGTATGCGAGAATCCGAATCTAGCTTCTATGTGGGGAATTACAATCGAGCAACAACATGATGTCAAATACATACAATCCAGCTTGGAAGAAGCACCCGAATTTTTCATGGAGTAATCCCAACAATGCTCTAAACCAGAACAATCGAATGCACAAGCATCGGGATTCCAAAGAGAATATGCCACGACAAATGGATGCCGCAAAGAACAACCGACGACATCTAGTTCTTTGGAAAATTCTCTAAATGCTTTTATGATGAAAACTGAATCTTATATGGCTGAGAATAGTAATTTCATAAAAAGAACTGATGCTTTGATTAACAGACCGAGATGAGATTGCAAAACCAAGAGGCGACAATCAAATCATTGGAAAATCAAGTCGGACGGTTTGCTCAAAAAATCAACACTAGACCACAAGGAGGTTTACCTAGCGATCACTCAAGTCGCAAGAGGAACTGCCATGAGCAATGTAAGGCAATCACCACCAGAAGTGGCCAACAACTTAGAGAGGTTCAAACCCGCTCGTCAAACAAAACTCCACAAAAGATCAAGATTTAACCTAGCGGCAAAGCCTCGGATGCTGAACCAGAATTGCCTCGGCAACTCGGATGTCCCTGAATGCCATCAATCAGGTTTCAAACCAATGAAAGGATCGAAGATATCCGACTTCCACCACCATTCCCACAAAGGTTGAAGCGACAAAAGCAAGAATACCAATTCAAGAAGTTTCTTGATATCCTAAAGCAAGTCCACATCAACTTGCCACCGGTGGAAGCAATTGAACAAATGCCCAACTATGCCAAGTTCCTTAAAGACATTGTGTCCAAAAGAACAAGGCTAGGAGAGTTTGAAACAATTGTCGCGACAGAGGGATACATGGCAATGTTGCACAATCGTATGCCACCTAAGTTGAAGGATCCCGAAGTTTCACAATACCTGTTCTATTGGAAATCACTATGTCGGAAAGCACTATGCGACCTAGGGGCTAGCATAAACTTGATGCCTAAATCGGTTTTCCAAAAACTAGGAATCGGGAAGGCAAGACCTACAACAACATGCATGCAGCTAGCTAGCCGACAGATCCTATGTGCATCCAGAGGGAAAAATCGAAGACATACTGGTAAAAGTCGATAAATTTATTTTTCCCGCGACTTTATTGTTTTGGATTGTGAAAGCGTATGAGCATGCACCTATCATTCTCGGGAGACCATTCCTAGCGACAGGGAGAACCTTGATTGATGTTGAAAAGGGAGAACTTACAATGAGGGTGAATGACCAGCATGTCAAACTAAATGTGTTCCAAACACTAAGGCATGCCGATGATCCAGAAGAATGCCAACTACTTCATGCCACGGCAGAGTTTAACTTCGATGAGGAATTTAGTTGCCTCGGCAACTACATTGCCGATCAAGAGGAACATGAGGAGTATGAAGAACCGGTCGATGAGGAACAACCAGAAGAGGCAAATTAGCTAGTCAATCGACCAGGTACATACTTTGAACCACTGGACTACTCAGGTAAGGAAGGTAAGCTCGAAAAGCCCTCTATTGAACAACCACCAATTCTTGAGTTGAAACAATTGCCAGAGCAACTAAAATATGTATACTTAGGGACCGATAATACTTTGCCTGTAATTATTTCTTCTAAGTTACAGCCTGAGCAGGAAAAGAAGCTGATCAAGATGCTGAAGCTACACAAAAAGACAATAGGGTGGACAATTGCCGACTTAAAGGGAATTAGCCCGGCGGTGTGCATGCACAAGATCTTGTTGGAAGATGATCACAAACCTTTAATTGAGGCCCAGAGGAGACTGAATCATGTCATGAAAGGGGTTGTAATGAAAGAATCATCAAGTGGCTTGACGCCGGCATTATATACCCTATCTCTGATAGTACGTGGGTAAGCCCGGTACAATGTGTACCGAAAAAGGGAGGTATAACAGTGGTAAGCAATGAAAATAATGAACTTATCCCAACCAGATCATGACCGGTTGGAGGTTTGTATGGACTATAGAAAGCTAAACAAAGCCACTAGGAAAGATCACTTCCCATTACCCTTTATTGATCAAATGCTTGACCGTCTTGCAGGTAAACCCTTTTATTGTTTTCTTGATGGTTATTCAGGTTACAATCAGATTGCCATAGCACCAAAAGATCAAGAAAAGACAACCTTCACATGCCCATACGGTACTTATGCCTTCCGAAGGATGCCGCTCGGATTGTGTAACGCCCGACAACCTTCCAAAGATGCATGATGGCACTCTTTTCGACATGGTCGAAGACTTCCTTGAAATCTTCATGGATGATTTTTCGGTTTTTGGTAATGACTTCGACGGCTGCCTCAAAGAATTTAGAGAGGGTGTTAGCAAGATGCGAAGAAACGGACTTAGTCCTCAATTGGGAGAAATGCCACTTTATGGTAGATGAAGGAATAGTCCTCGCCACAAGATTTCATCCAAGGGAATTGAAGTAGACAAAGCCAAGGTGGACGTGATCGAGAGATTACCCCCACCAAATTCGGTTAAAGGAATTGAAGTTTTCTGGACATGCGTTTTTTACACAGAGGTTCATTCATAATTTTTCTAAAATCACTAAACCCTTGTGTAATCTGCTTGAACAGATAAAGTCTTCGATTTTGATGATTCTTGCACCCAAGCATTCAAACCCTAAAGAAAAAGCTTGCCTCGGCACCCATTGTCGCTCCACCGTTTGACGCTACCTTTTGAGCTCATGTGTGATGCAAGTGATTTCGCGGTAGGAGCAATCCTAGGCCAACGCACGTAAGACCTTCCATGTGATATACTACGCTAGTAAAACTCTTAATGGTGCTCAAGTGAATTACACAACAACGAAGAAAGAGTTACTAGCTGTAGTTTTCGCATTTGACAAGTTCTGATTCCTATTTAATTGGTACAAAGGTAATTGTTCATACGGACCATTCGCAATCAAATACTTATTTGCTAAAAAGGATGCTAAACCTCGTTTGATTCATTGGATATTACTTTTACAAGAATTTGATATTGAAATTAAGGACAGGAAAGGAACAAAAAATCAAGTGGCCGATCACTTATCACGTTTGGAACGCAATAAGGAGGAGGACGCAAATCTTGAGATATGTGATGCATTCCCGGATGAACAAATTTTAGTTGCCTCAGCAACCCTAGATGCCTCGGCAACCCATGACGCCTCGGCAACCATGGATGCACACGCCTCGGCAACTCTCGACGCCACAGCAGTCTTTGACGCGCACGCCGGGCAATCTTGGGAGCAATGCACGGCGCGCACATACCTCGGCAATACCCGGTACGCGGATTTAGTTAACTTCCTTGTTTGTGGTATTTTTCCTTATGGCATTACTCACCAAGGGAAGAAGCGGTTCCGCCATGATGCTAAGCATTACTTTTGGGACGAGCCTCTTTTGTTTAAACAATGTGCAGATCAGGTTATACGCCGATGTGTCCTCAAGAAGAGCAAATGAATGTATGTACTCGGCAATGCCATTCTTCACCCTATGGAGGACATTTTGGAGGAACTCGTACACATGCCAAAGTCTTGCAATCCGGTTTGTATTGGCCAACATTGTACAAAGATGCCCAAGACTTTTACAAGCAATGTGATCGTTGCGAGGAGGGGCGGGCAATATCTCTAGACGACATGAGATGCCGCTCCGAACATCATCGAGGTAGAACTGCTCGATGTATGGGGATCGATTTTATGGGACCTTTCCCATCTTCATTCGCAACCTCTACATCTTACTCACCGTCGACTATGTGTCTAAATGGGTAGAGGCAGCTGCAGTTCCCAACGACGATTCCAAGACCGCAACGATTCCTACGAAAAAAACATATTTACACGGTTTGGGATGCCGAGAGCAATTATCAGCGACGGGGCAAGCATTTTGACAATGACTAATTGCCAAGATGTTGCAACGCTCGCATATCACACAAGATCGCCACGGCATATCACCCACAAACCAAGGGGCAAGCAGAAATTTTCAACCGGGAGTTGAAGGGAATACTCGAGAAAGTTGTAAATCCTCAAGGAAGGATTGGTCATTAAGACTAGATGACGACTTTGGGCATATCGCACCGCATTCAAAACACCATTAGGTATGTCCCCCTTCCGGCTTGTCTATGGTAAAACATGTCATCTACCGGTGGAAATCGAGCACAAGGCGTACTGGGCAATCAAGACCGTGAATATGGATTGGGAAAGTGCCAGACAAAAGCGTTTAATTGATCTCAATGAGATAGAAGAATTCCGTGCACTCGCCTATAACAATGCACGAATCTACAAGAGAAAACAAAGCGATGGCATGACAAGAAACTATTGCCACGACAATTCACGCCAGGGCAACTAGTTCTCCTATTCAATTCTCGGCTAAAACTTTTCCCGGGAAAGCTGAAATCAAGATGGTCGGGACCATTCGAAGTCATCAAACCATTCTCTCATGGTGCCGTGATAATCAAGTCCATCTCTGAAAACCATGAATTCAAAGTTAATGGACAAAGATTGAAGCACTACAATGGTGCCCATGTGGAACGTAACAAGGAAGTGGTCAATTTAGGAGATGCATGGGCATGCTCTCCCTTTTGATATTTTTATTTTTATTTATTTTTATTTTTGTTTTTGTCGATTATTTAATTATTTATTTTTCATTTTTTTTTCGATTATTTTTTTTTATTTTATTATTTTGCCGATTATTAGTAGTTTTAGGATAGATTTTTTATTCAAGTCTAAGAATCCTATTAAACATCTTTATTTATTTTCTTTATTAGTTTATCTTTTAATTTTAATCCTTATTTGATTTGTTTTTGAATTGTAGGAAAGGAAGTTCAAGAGAAAGAAGGAATTCTAAACCAAGTAGGAAAACATCTTCAACAAGGAAACTAATGGGCTGAATCTAAGGCTTATATAAAGCCTCCAATTCATCCTAACCAAAACCCCTTTGTCGAAAATCCCTACCAAACCCTAAACCCTTTTTTCGATTTCCCCCAATCCCAACCCCCTATCTTTTCTATAAAACCCATCACCCTTAACCTATTCCTACTTTCTATCTTGCAACTTTTTAGTTTCTTTTCTTTTCTTTTCTTTGTTTTTACTCACAACCAAGATCATACATGGCATCCAAGATTAAACTTTTAGTTCATCCAAGTTCCTCCAAAGAACCAAGATACAAGAAGTTTGCTACACCGACGGTTCAAGAAAGATTTCAATCCAAGTTTGAAAGCCGGAAGATTCATGAAGAACAAGGCTTTGAATACTCCAACTCTCATCAAGATTTCGGCCTTGAACCATTCATCTTCAAGAGGATTGCACATCAAAAGTGGCAAATCTTTTGCCATCAACCGGAACCGGGTAACATCTCATGGGTAAGAGAATTCTATGCTCACTCACCTAACCCGGATAATCCTTATGTTTTTGTTTGTGACAAGGCCATACTTATAAGTCCCGAAAGCATCAACACCTTTTACGGACTTTACATTGAGAAGGACGAGCATCAAGCCTTCGTTGACCAAATCAATCCCAAGCAACTCGACAAGGTGCTTCAAGAACTCACTCAACCGGGAACTCATTGGAACGACAGTAAATACAAGGGCACGGTAAATCGCCTTCGGCTTAAACCCGAGGCAAAAATATGGAATAAGTTTGTTAAAACTTCTTTAATGCCCTCCACACACAATACTACCGTTGATATACCACGTCTTTTGCTCATACATTCTATTTTGCATAATCGCATCATTAACATTGGAAAAATTATTTGTGATGAGATTTTTGTATGCAGCTCAAAAGATAAGGGTTATCTTTTCTTCCCTTGCTTAATTTCTAATCTTTGCATGGAGATGCATGTCCCGAGTGAGTCTACCGATGAAAAGGCCCTACCCAAGTCTGGTTGTAATCAAGCACTAATCTGAAAGCTAATGGGAGAGGCACCGGAAGATTCTTCAAGGCCTCCAATTGCCACGGCAACTCCTGCCGCCGCGGCAATCCCTAATGCCCAAGCACCTAACGCCAGGGCAACTCGACCATTAATCCCGGGACACTTTGAAGCACTTTTGAACCCATTGACAAGCCGCCTAAGGAAAATTGAAGACCGGCAACTAATGTTCATGCGGTACATGAAGGAGCACAACAATGCCATCACCCAAGTCATCCTAGAAAAGTACCCAGACAATCGCGTGCCGTTCCCAATCTTTCCCGCCGATATCCTTGCCACGGCAACCAAGGAAGCTGACGCCACGGCAACCAACCCTGACGATGCCCCAGCAATCACTGCAAAAGCCAAAGGTAAAGCACCTATGCCCGAATCAACTCCTACGGAATCATTTTCTGATTTTTCAGATTCGGACGAGTCCTCCATTGAACCAATAAAGACCACACCAATTGAATCCTCCAAGCGAAAAACCATTGATATTGATGAAGAGGACGATGAGGACAACCCCGTAAGAGGATCGATTCCACCACCGGCATCAAGAAAACAACCATCGCGTTCAAGCAAGAGAATCAAGACACCGACAAGAAGGAAACTAATCATCTACGATGACGAACTCTCGGAGTAAGTCCTCGTATGCATTTTTATTTTTTATTTTTCGCATGCATTGAGGACGAGCAATAGTTCGAGTTTGGGGGTGTGATAAGTGTTCAAAAGTACTATTTTTCTTACCCTTTTTACTCATATTATTGTTAGACTTAGCCTCATATTAGTTGCATAGTTAGCCATTCATGCATTAATCCATGTTTCCTTCAATCTTTGAGCTTGATTACATAACTTGGTGATTTTTGTGGAAATAGATGCTGCTTTGGTATGTTTTTGTGTGTGTATGTGCAGGATCACTTGCCAAAGCAATGCCGAGCTAGTTGCCAGGGCAATGCATGAAGGATATGCTGAGCTAGTTGCCAGGGCAATGCATGAAGGAGACGCCGAGCCAGTTGCCATGGCATTTGTCGACAAAGACAAAATGCAATAGGGATGTCGAAATTCATGACTTTACAAGCCCAAGATGATATGGAGCAAGGCCCAAGCCCAAAGGAATTTGATTGCCATGCAAAGATTAAAGAAGAATTAAATTCCAAGAAGATAGGAGAAGTTCTAATAGGAATAAAATTATAATAAAGAATTATATTCTTTAAAGATAATTTAATTCCAACTCAAACTCCTCCTCAAAGAAGGACTTTGGCCTAGCCCTATAAATATCAAGGAGATTTCGACAAGAGGAAGAGGGAGAGCAAGAGGGAATTTCGACAAGACCAAGAGAGGAAGCAAAAGGGAATTTTCGACAAGCTTCATCTTTTCTTCCTTGTTCGATTGGGTTCATGCTAGGGATTGTTTATCTTGTGTTTCTTTGGAACCTAGCCATGAACTAAATTTACTTGGCTATGGTTATTGTGTTTTGTGGTTGTGAGAACTTATTGGTTTTTGTTTAGGTAATAAGAGTTTGCACTTTTTTATTTCAAGGTTTATTCATTCTTGGTTGTTATTATTGTTTGCGAGTGAATTGGGAGAGGATCTCGTGATTTCATCCATTTATCTAATATCGGGAGAGTTAGATTCAAGAAACGAATGAATATGATCTTTATTCAATCCAATGATGGTGAAGATTAATCCGGCTTAGGAATAAGTTAAGGATTTCAACGGCTAAGAGGAGCGCAAGATTGGTTGTTGTTCACCCTTGATTCACGCAGGGATGTATTATCAAGGCATGCACAAGTAGCTAGAGTTTCGACTTAGGGATAAGAAGAAACCATTGAAGAACGCTCCGCCGAACCTTGAAGTTGCTGCCCAGACGCCCAAGTAGTTGCCCAACTAGTTGCCCAGGCAACCATCGATTAGTTTCCAAGGCAACCCCGTTGTGCAAGTTGCCACGGCAACTGAGTTGCCCGTGCACTCTTTTACCAAGACAATCCAATCGGCTATCACACCTCAACTCACGATAACCTGGCCTATCTCTTTCATTCGATCTCATCTTTTCATTTACTTAATTGCTTTCTAGTTTAGTTATTAGTTAAAACTTCTATAATCCTTTACTTGTGTTTTTACTTTTTACAGTGCAAGAGACTAGATTCTTGAAGTAGCACCAATCCCTGTGGAGACGATATCTTTTATACTATAACTTGCGACGTATATACTTGCACAATTGCGTAGCACTTATTACACGCAACAATAGCCACGCAGATTTAGTTCATGGCTAGGTTCCAAAGAAACACAAGATAAACAATCCCTAGCATGAACCCAATCGAACAAGAAAGAAAAGGATGAAGGATGAGGCTTGTCTAAATCCTCCTTGCCCTAGATGCTTGTCGAAAATTCTCTCCTCTTGCCCTCCTTGGACTTGTCGAAATTCCCTATTGCTCTCTCCCCCTGGATAGTCGAAATCTCCTTGCTATTTATAGGGCTAGGCCAAAGTCCTTCTTTGAGGAGGAGTTTAAGTTGGAATTAAATTATCTTTAAAGAATATAATTCTTTATTATAATTGTATTCCTACTAGAACTTCTCCTATCTTATTGGAATTTAATTCTTCTTTAATCTCTGCATGTCAATCAAATTCCTTTGGGTTTGGGCTTTGCTCCACGTCATCTTGGGCTTGTTTAGTCCTCAATTTCGACTACCATATCACCTTTACTCTTGTCGACAATTGCCATGGCAACTGGCTCGGCGTCTCCTTCATGTATTGCCCTGGAAACTAGCTCGGCATCTCCTTCATGCATTGCCCTGGCAACTAGCTCGGCATTGGTTTGGCAAGTAATCATGCACATACACACACAAAGCACACCATAATAGCATATTTTCCACAAAAACTACCAAGTTATGTAATCAAGCTCAACGATGGAAGGAAACATGGATTAATCCATGAATAGCTAATTATGCAACTAATATGAGCCTAAGTCTAACAATAATATGAGTAAAAAGGGTAAGAAAAATAGTACTTTTGAACACTTGTCACACCCCCAAACTCGAACTATTGCTTGTCCTCAAGGAATGCAAACTCATAATTACCTGCCAAGACTTCAATCTTCACAAACTTAGCTTTGAACTTGATTTCAATTCTCTGAACCGGGGCACAAAGTATGATTGGCTTTTTATTTTTCGGAAAACTTAGGAGTTACTCGGAGTCAAACTATAATGCTTGTGAGTGTGTGCGGAGTTGTGTGCAAGTTGATTTTTCGGATCCTATGCAAACAATAGGTTTTCAAATTACTTTATTGGGTTCTTTCTAACATGTTTTAACTAGAGCCGCTTTGGGTACCTCTAGTGTTTTGTTTTCTTAAGTGAATTTATTCGACTAGAGCCGGTTTCGGGCACCTCTAGCTATCAATTTTTTAACACATACTAGAGCCAGTTTCAGGCACCTCTAGTGATAAATTTTTAGCACATGCTAGAGCCAATTTCGGGTACCTCTAACATTCATCCAATTTTTATTCTAATCCCCCAATTTGTTAATTATCAACCTAAGTTTACTAGAATTCCTTAAATCAATCAAACCACAACAGTGTTTCATCAAATTTAGCATCATAGTAAAATTCTAAGTTTTTCCATGGTTATCCTAGAATAAAAATTCTATCAATTAAGTGCATTGGCAAAGTCATCATCGAATATTCATCAAATCTAAGCAATTCTTGTTCCAATTAAAGGCATGGCAAGCAATTTATGTATACTAAATGTAATACTTTAAGATGAATGTAACTAAACATGGTAACTACTAATAACAATCCCCCCAAACTCGAGTGAGGCATTGTCCTCAATGTATGCATAAAAAATAACGAAAAATAAAAATAAGAATGCATACGAGGACTTACTCCGAGAGTTCATCATCGTAGATGATTAGTTTCCTTCTAGTCGGTGTCTTGATTCTCTTGCTTGAACGCAATGGTTGTTTTCTTGTTGCCGGTGGTGGAATCGATCCTCGTACGGGGTTGTCCTCATCGTCCTCTTCATCAATGTCAATGGCTTTTCGCTTGGAGGATTCAATTGGTGCGGTCTTTATTGGTTCAATGGAGGACTTGTCCGAATATGAAAAATCAGAAAATGATTCCGTAGGAGTTGATTCAGGCATAGGTGTTTTACCTTTGGCTTTTGCAGTGGTTGCAGGGATGTCTTTAGCTTTGGTTGCCGTGGCATCTTCAGTGTTGGTTGCCGTGGCATCATCTTGTGCGTACACGATGTAGGTTGCCGTGGCGACTGCTTCATTGGTTGTCGGGGCAAGGATCTCGGCGGGAAAGATTGGGAACGGCACGCGATTGTCTGGGTACTTTTCTAGGATGACTTGGGTGATGGCATTGTTGTGCTCCTTCATGTACCGCATGAACATTAGTTTTCGATCTTCAATTTGCCTTAGGCGGCTTGCCAATGGGTGCAAAAGTGCTTCAAAGTGTCCCGAGGTTGGTGGCCGAGTTGCCCTGGCGTTAGGTGCTTGGGCATTAGGGATTGCCGTGGCGGCAGGAGTTGCCGTGGCAATTGGAGGCCTTGAAGAATCTCCCGGTGCCTCTCCCATTAGCTTTCAGATTAGTGCTTGATTCCAACCAGACTTGGGTAGGGCCTTTTCATCGGTGGACTCACTCGGGACATGCATCTTCTTGCAAAGATTAGAAATTAAGCAAGGGAAGAAAAGAGAACCCTTATCTTTTAAGCTGCATACAAAAATCTCATCACAAATAATTTTTCCAATGTTAATGATGCGATTATGCAAAATAGAATGTATGAGCAAAAGACGTGGTATATCAACGGTAGTATTGTGTGTGGAGGGCATTAAAGAAGTTTTAACAAACTTATTCCATAGTTTTGCCTCGGGTTTAAGCCGAAGGCGTTTTACCGTGCCCTTGTATTTACCGTCGTTACAACGAGTTCCCGGTTGAGTGAGTTCTTGAAGCACCTTGTCGAGTTGCTTGGGATTGATTTGATCAACGAAGGCTTGATGATCGTCCTTCTCAATGTAAAGCCCGTAAAAGGTGTTGACGCTTTCGGGACTTATGAGTATGGCCTTGTCACGAACAATAACATAAGGATTATCCGGGTTAGGTTAGTGAGCATAGAATTCTCTTACCCATGAGATGTTACCCGGTTCCGGTTGATGGCAAAAGATTTGGCACTTTTGATGTGCAATCCTCTCGAAGATGAATGGTTCAAGGCTGAAATCTTGATGAGAGTTGGAGTATTCAAAGCCTTGTTCTTCATGAATCTTCCGGCTTTCAAACTTGGATTGAAATCTTTCTTGAACCACCGGTGTAGCAAACTTGTATCTTGGTTCTTTGGAGGAACTTGGATGAACTAAAAGTTTAATCTTGGATGCCATGGATGATCTTGGTTGTGAGTAAAAAAAAAAAAAAAAAAAAGAAACTAAAAAGTTGCAAGATAGAAAGTAGGAATAGGTTAAGGGTGATGGGTTTTATAGAAAAAGATAGGTGGGTGGGATTAGGGAAAATGAAAAAAGGGGTTAGGGTTTGGTAGAAGTTGTCGACAAGGGGTTTTGGTTAGGATGAATTGGAGGCTTTATATAAGCCTTAGATTCAGCCCATTAGTTTCCTTTGTTGAAGATGTTTTCCTACTTGGTTTAGAATTCTTTCTTTATCTTGAACTTCTTTTCCTACAATTCAAAGACAAATCAAATAAGGATTAAAATTAAAGATAAACTAATAAAGAAAGTAAATAAAGATGTGTAATAGGATTCTTAAACTTAAATAAAAAAAAATCTATCCTAAAAACTACTAATAATCGGAAAAAAAAAAAATTTGAAAATAAAATAAAATAACTAATTAAATCAAAAAAAATAAATAAATAAAAATAAAAATATCAAAAGGAGAGCATGCTCATGCATCTCCTAAGTTGACCACTTCCTTGTTACGCTCCACATGGGCACCATTGTAGTGCTTCAATCTTTGTCCATTAACTTTGAATTCATGGTTGTCGAGATGGACTTGATTATCACGGCACCATGGGAGAATGGTTTGATTTACTTCAAATGGTCCCGACCATCTTGATTTCAGCTTTCCCGGGAAAAGTTTTAGCCGAGAATTGAATAGAGAACTAGTTGCCCCGGGCGTGAATTGCCGTGGGCAATAGTTTCTTGTCGTGCCATCGCTTTGTTTTCCCTTGTAGATTCGCATTGTTATAGGCGAGTGCACGGAATTCTTCTATCTCGCTTGAGATCCATCAAACGCTTTTGTCCGCACTTTCCCAATCCATATTCACGGTCTTGATTGCCCAATATGCCTTGTGCTCGATTTCCACCGTAGATGACATGTTTTGCCATAGACAAGTCGGAAGGGGACATACCTAAGGGTGTTTTGAATGCAAAGGCGATATGCCCAAAGTGCGCCATCTAGTCTTAATGACCAATCCTTCCTTGAGGGATTTACAACTTTCTCGAGTTTTCCTTCAACTCCCGGTTGGAAATTTCGCTGCCCGTTGGTTTGTGGGTGATATGCCGTGGCAATCTTGTGTGATATGCCAAGCGCTGCAACATCTTGGCAATTAGTCTGTTGTCAAAATGCTTGCCTTCGCCGCTGATAATTGCTCTCGGCATCCCAAACCGTAAATATATTTTTCTCGCAAGAATCTTTGCACGGTCTTGGAATCGTTGTTGGGAACCGCAAATGCCTCCACCCATTTAGACACGTAGTCGACGGCAAGTAGAATGTAGAGGTTGCCGAATAAAGATGGGAAAGGTCCCATAAAATCGATCCCCATACATCGAACAATTCCACCTCGATGATGTTTTGGAGCGGCATCTCATGTCGCCTAGAGATATTGCCCGCCCTCCGCAACGATCACATTGCTTGTAAAAGTCTTGGGCATCTTTGTACAATGTTGGCCAATACAAAACGGATTGCAAAACTTTAGCCATGGGTACGAGTTCCTCCAAAATGTCCTCCATAGGGTGAAGAATGGCATTGCCGAGTACATTCTGTTGCTCTTCTTTCAGGGACACATCGCGCGTACCCTAATCTGCACATTGTTTAAAATAAAAGAGGCTCGTCCCAAAAAGTAATGCTTAGCATCATGGCGAACCGCTTCTTCCCTTGGTGAGTAATTCCATAAGGAAAAATACCACAAACAAGGAAATTAACTAAATCCGCGTACACGGTGGTATTGCCGAGGCATGTCTGCCCGCCGGGCGATCGCTCCCAAAAATTGCCGAGGCGTGCGCGCAAAAGGCTGCCGCGACGTCGAGGGTTGCCGAGGCGCAGCATCCATGGTTGCCGAGGCGCCGAGGGTTGCCGAGGCGCGCCGCGCATCCATGGTTGCCGAGGCAACTAAAAGTTGTTCATCCGGGAATGCATCGCATATCTCTAGATCCGCGTCCTCCTCCTCCTTGCGCTCCAAACGTGATAAGTGATCGGTCACTTGATTTTCTGCCTTTCCTCGCCCTTAATTTCAATATCAAATTCTTGTAAAAGTAATATCCAACGAATCAAACGAGGTTTAGCATCATTTTTAGCAAATAAGTATTTGATTGCCGAATGGTCCGTATGAACAATTACCTTTGTACCAATTAAATAGGATCGAACTTGTCAAATGCGAAAACTACAGCTAGTAACTCTTTCTCCGTTGTTGTGTAATTCACTTGAGCACTATTAAGAGTTTTACTAGCGTAGTATATCACATGGAAGCTCTTACCGTGCGTTGGCCTAGGATCGCTCCTACCGCAAATCACTTGCATCACACATGAGCTCAAAAGGTAGCGCCCAACTGGTGGAACGACAATGGGTGCCGAGGCAAGCTTTTTCTTTAGGGTTTCAATGCTTGGTTGCAAGAATCATCAAAATCAAAACTTTATCCTGCTCAAGCAGATTACACAAGGGTTTAGTGATTTTAGAAAAATATGAATGAACCTCCTGTAAAAACCTCGCATGTCCGAGAAAACTTCAATTCCTTTAACCGAACTTGTGGGGTAATCTCTCGATCACGTCCACCTTGGCTTTGTCTACTTCAATTCCCTTGGATGAAATCTTGTGGCCGAGCACTATTCCTTCATCTACCATAAAATGGCATTTCTCCCAATTGAGGACTAAATCCGCTTCTTCACATCTTGCCAACACCCTCTCTAAATTGCCGAGACAAATTGGTCGGGTCATTACCAAAAAAAAAAAATCATCCATGAAGATCTCAAGGAAGTCTTCGACCATGTCCGAAA
The DNA here is from genome assembly GCA_019671005.1 of Hibiscus mutabilis. Taxonomy (NCBI): domain Eukaryota; kingdom Viridiplantae; phylum Streptophyta; class Magnoliopsida; order Malvales; family Malvaceae; genus Hibiscus; species Hibiscus mutabilis. The sequence goes on from CM033716.1 coordinate 64,105,583, forward strand.
AGAGCGCCATCATGCATCTTTGGAAGGTTGCCAGGGCGTTACACTATTCGAACGGCATCCTTCGGAAGGCGTAGGTACCGTATGGGCATGTGAAGGTTGTCTTTTCTTGATCTTCTGGTGCTATGGCAATTTGATTGTAACCTGAATAACCATCAAGAAAACAATAAAAGGGTTTACCTGCAAGACGATCAAGCATTTGATCAATAAAGGGTAATGGGAAGTGATCTTTCCTAGTGGCTTTGTTTAGCTTTCGATAATCCATACAAACCCTCCAACCGGTCACAATCCTGGTTGGAATGAGTTTATTGTCCTACCACCGTTATACCACCCTTTTTCGGTACACATTGTACCGGACTTACCCACGTACTATCTGAGATAGGGTATATAATGCCGGCGTCAAGCCACTTGATGATTTCTTTCATTACAACCCCTTTCATGGCATGATTCAGTCTTCTCTGGGCCTCAATTGAAGGTTTGTGATCATCTTCCAACAAGATCTTGTGCATGCACATCACCGGGCTAATTCCCTTCAAGTCGGCAATTGTCCACCCTATTGCCTTTTTGTGTAGCTTCAATATCTTTATCAGCTTATTTTCCTGCTCAGGCTGTAACTTAGAAGAAATAATCACAGGCAATGTATTATCGGTTCCTAAGTATGCATATTTTAGTTGCTCGCAATTGTTTCAACTCAAGAATCGGTGGTTGTTCAATAGAGGGTTTTTCGAGTTTACCTTCCTTACCCGAGTAATCCAAAGGGTTCAAAGTATGTACCGGGTCGATTGACTAGCCAATTTGCCTCTTCTTGTTGTTCCTCATCGACCGGTTCTTCATACTCCTCAGTTTCCTCTTGATCGGTAATGTAGTTGCCGAGGCAACTAAATTCCTCGTCGGTTAAACTCGCCGTGGCATGAAGTAGTTGGCATTCTTCCGATCATCGGCATGCCTTAGTGTTTGGAACACATTTAGTTTAACTTGCTGGTCATTCACCCTCATTGTGAGTTCTCCTTTTTCAACATTGATCAAGGTTCTCCTGTTGCTAGGAATGGTCTCCCAAGAATGATAGGTGCATGTTCATCCGCTTCACAATCCAAAATAATAAAGTCACGGAAAAAATAAATTTATCAACTTTTACCAAGATGTCCTCGATTTTTCCCCTCTCTGATGCACATAGGATCCGGCGGCTAGCTGTAGCATAATCATTGTAGGTCTTGCCTTCCCGATTCCTAGTTTCGAAAACCGATTTAGGCATCAAGTTTATGCTAGCCCCAAGTCGCATAATGCTTTCCCGACATAGTGGTTTCCAATGGAACAGGGTATTGTGAAACTTCCGGATCCTTCAACTTGGGTGGCATACGACAGTAACATTGCCATGCATCCTCTCTCGCGCAATCAATCTTTCAAACTCTCCTAGCCTTGTTCTCTTGGACACAATGTCTTTAAGAAACTTGGCATAGTTTGGCATTTGTTCAATTGCTTCCACCAATGGCAAGTTGATGTGGACTTGCTTTAGGATATCAAGAAACTTCTTGAATTGGTATTCTTGCTTTTGTCGCTCAACCTTTGTGGAATGGTGGTGGAAGTCGGATATCTTCGATCCTTTCATTGGTTTGAAACCCGATTGACGGCATTGCCGGGACATCTAGAGTTGTCGAGGCACTATCAACTCGGGTTGCCGAGGCATGCTTATCGCAAGTTGCCGAGGCGCCTTTATCGCCGCCGCCGAGGCATGCTTATTGCCGCTGTCGCCGCGCAATTCCCGGTTCAACATCCGAGGCTTTGCCGCCAGGTTCGCCTTGATCTTTTGTGGAGTTTTGTTTGATGAGCGGGTTTGAACCTCTCTGTTGTTGGCCACTTCTAGTGGTGATTGCCTTACATTGCTCATGGCCGCCTTCTCTTGCGACTTCAGATCGCTAGGTAAACCTCCTCCTTGTGGTCTAGTGTTCAATTTTTGAGCAAACCGTCCGACTTGATTTTCCAATGATTTGATTGCCGCCTCTGGTTTTGCAATCTCATCTCGGTCCTCGTTAATAAAAGCATCAGTTCTTTTATGAAATTA